>OVBE01003395.1:0-26989 GCA_900406425.1 Iberis pinnata
CAATTGTCTTGGGCTTCTGCGTTTGGCCCATTTCGGTTTTGAGAGTTTGAGCTGATACTCCCCCTCAAACTGAAGTCGGGTGGGAAAACGACTCCCAGTTTGAAGCGAAGGTTGGTGAATGGTTCCTGAGCAAGAGACTTGGTGAATATATCAGCTAATTGCTGAGTAGCTGATATGTGCTTTACAACAACCTCACCAAACGCAACCTTTTCTCGAACATAATGGAAGTCAACTTCAAAGTGCTTCGATCTTGAGTGTAGAACAGGGTTTGCAGAGAGGAAGACAGCAGATAAATTATCACAGTATAGCTCGGGAACATGGACTGAACGTAGACCAATTTCATGTAACAAAGACACAATCCAAGTAATCTCAGACGCAGCAATGGACAGAGTGCGGTACTCTGCTTCAGTGGAAGATTTGGACACTGTAGGGTGCCTTTTGGCTGACCATGAGACTATATTTGAGCCAAGAAATGAACAAAGACCACCAGTAGAACGTCTTGTATCTTTGCAACCGGCCCAGTCACTGTCACTATAACATCTTAGGACAGAATTAGTTGATGCAGACAAGTTAATTCCCATTGACAGAGTACCTTTTAGATATCGAAGAATTCTCTTGAGTAAGAGAAAATCAGATACCGTAGGGGAGTGCATTTTCTGACAGATAAAATTAACTGAGAACTGAATATCTGGTCTTGTTATAGTGAGATACTGTAGCTTGCCTGCTAAGCTTCGAAAGTAGGTAGGGTCAGAGAACAAAATTTGTGTACCCGTAAGTTTATCAAGCTTCAGTGGTAATGGAGTGGCAATAGGTGAACAATCCTTCATTCCGGCATTTATCAACAGATCAGTAGCATATTTTTCTTGATTTAAGAATAGACCATCAGGGTGTACATGAGCTTGAATTCCAAGAAAATAATGTAAAGGCCCCAAATCTTTCATTCTGAACTTGGAGCTAAGAGCTGTGTTGAGTTCCTTTAACAAGTTGTCATTATTACCAGTGAGTATCATGTCGTCAACATACAGAAGGATGTACATTATGTTCTTTCCTTTGATGTAGATGAACAGAGAAGGATCTCTAATACTGCAGATAAAGCCAAACTGAATCAGAAAGGAACTAAATTTGTCAAACCAGGCACGAGGGGCTTGCTTTAGTCCATAGATAGCCTTTTTGAGTTTACAAACATAGTCAGGTTTGGATTGATCTTCAAAGCCAGGAGGCTGATTCATATAAACAGATTCATATAGATCACCATGAAGAAAAGCATTCTTCACATCTAGCTGTTGTAATTTCCATTTTTGAGTAACAGCCACATGAAGAACAAGTTTCACAGTAGCTGTTCTGACAACCGGGCTAAAAGTTTCAACATAATCTATACCTTGTTCTTGTTCAAAACCTTTGGCAACCAGCCTGGCTTTAAGCCTGTCCAGTGAGCCATCAGAGTTAAGCTTTGTACGAAATACCCATTTGCAGCTAAGAGGTCTAATTGATGGATTAGAAGGTACTAGTGTCCAGGTACCAGTATCTATAAGGTTGTTGAATTCTTCAGTCATTGCAGCATTCCAACCTTTATCTTTTAAAGCTGATTTAACTGTCTTGGGCTCAGGATAGTTTGTCTTGACAGATAACATAGCATATCTTGGATTTGGCTTAAATATACCTGCTCTAGCACGTGTGACCATTTGATGAGTGGTGTCACTGGAGATATCTGTAGCAGAGGAGACAGGACTTAAAGGAGGAAACTCATCTTCACTGAATAAAGGAGTGTCAGATGATATTTCTGAATCAGCTGGACCAGGTGAGTCTGGTGCTTGGTTCAAATTATCAGTATCTATCTCAGTGGCTTCAGAGTCATTTATAGGATCACTTGAGTCTGGATAAATTTGAGCTGATGGTGTAAGGACTAAATCATCTGCAGGTGTAGTCTCGGAGACAGTTGAATCAAGAGGGGCAGACAGCCAAGCATTTAACAAAGGACTTGAGACAGCAGGGTACAGATGTTTATATTCAGCAGCATAAGGAAACTTAGATTCAGCAAAGAGCACATGTCTGCTGATATAGATCTTACCAGATGGAGGATGATAGCATCTGTAACCTTTGTATTTGATATTATAACCCAAGAACACACACAGAAGAGACTTTGGATCAAATTTGTGTGAGGCATATGGTCGAAGGTAAGGGTAACAGCCACATCCAAAGACCCTTAACGCAGTGTAAAGAGGCTGTTTGCCAAACAGGAGATAATGAGGACTGTGTTTGTTGTCAAGAACTGAAGAAGGGAGTAAATTGCTTAAAAACACAGCTGTGAAGAAGGCTTCAACCCAGAGAAAATGAGGTATTCTACTATGATATAGCATAGATAACCCAAGTTCAGTAATGTGTCTATGTTTCCTTTCAGCAAGGCCATTTTGCTGAGGGGTATGTGGACAAGATATTAGTTGTTTTATTCCATAGTTGGCTAGATGAGACATGAATTTGATACTTGTGAATTCTCCACCTCCATCACATTGAAATGCAGTAATTTTTGTTTGTAATTGAAGCTCAACCATCTTTTGAAACTGAACAAATGTATTGAAGAAATCAGATTTGCATTTGAGTGGATAGAACCAAGTGTATCTTGAGTAATTATCAATAAAGATAACATAAAACCGAAATCCTTGATTTGAAACAATAGGAGAGGGACCCCATAGATCACAGTGAACACGTTCTAAGGGCCTGCTTGAAACAAAATCAGAAGATAGGAAAGGGAGTCTTGAAAGCTTCCCAAGTTGACAGGCATCACACAACTGTGAGCTTGATTTATTCATAGTTATTAACTTGTCTTTGACCAACTGCTGTAACACTTCTTTATGAGGATGACCAAGTCTTTGGTGCCATATTGCCTCATTTGTTGATTGCTGTCTATTTGAATAAAACACCATGAATTTGACATCCTCCAGAAGGTACAAGTCATTGTGTCGTTTGCCTTGAGTGAGGTGCTGTTTTGTCACTTTGTCCTTGATGTACACATAATCAGAGTCAAATGTAAGTTCACATGGATAATCAGATGTGAGTTTAGAAACAGATAAGAGTGATTTTGTTATGTCAGGGCACACCAAAACACCATTCAGGGGAATGTTACCTTGATTAGTAGACAAAACAGCAGAACCAGTGTGAGTTATGGGCAAGAAATCACCATTGCCCACAACCACTGAATCATCACCTGTGTAAGGTTGAGCATGAGTTAATTGAGTAGTAGAGTTGGTGATGTGTGCAGTAGCACCAGTATCTGGATACCACTCATTACCAGGAGCAGGAACTTGTTCTGTAACACGCATTGCAGTGAATGCAGTAGGTAATTCTTCCTGTTGATATTCTTCATCAAATCTATTGTAACATTTGTAGGCTGAATGACCATATCGACCACAAATCTGACATGTGGGTCTTGTACCTGAGTCTGGTGAAGATGAGTTGGATGTGAACTGTTGTTGGAAACCACGTCCTCTGGTGGAGTAGGAACCCCTGCCACGATTACCTCCTCTGAAGTTACCTCTGTAGGTGCCTCTTTGACCACGTCCTCTGTTATTGTAACCTCTACCAGCATGATAAGCTAGATGTGGAGAAACCTCAGAAGTTTGCACATAACTTTGTAGTTTACTGTCAAAACTTATCAGCTTATAAACAACATCCTCAAAACTTAGACTGGAAGTATCAACAGAGTTTTCAATAACAGTGGCAATAGACTCATATTCTTTTCCTAAACCTTTTAAGGCACCATAAATCATTTCTTCCTCTGAAACAGAGGAGCCTATTGAATCAAGTTGATCACAGATGGTTTTAATTTCAGTTAAGTATTCCTCCATAGGTTTCTGCAATTTTTGTGCAGATTGTAATTTTCTTTGAAGATCCAGTTTTCTTGTGGCAGAGACTCTATTATACTTTTTAGCTAGTCCTAACCAGACATCTTGAGCAGAAGACATACCATATACAGACCTGAGTGCTTCCTCTGAGAGAGATCCATAGATCCAGGCCATAACCAGTTGATCATTTTGCATCCAGTTGGAAAACTCGGGATTTGGGACTTCCTTTGCAGCATCGCCTGTTCTTTCGACTATAGTAGAAGCAGGACGTGTGGAGAGCCCATTGACGTGACCCAGAAGCTTTTGGCTAGATAGGAATGATTCAAACTGTAGTTTCCATATGAGAAAATTTGATGAACAAAGTTTTAAAGTGACACATTGAGAAATACTCAATGCTGAAGCTGGAACGGTGTTTGTTGTGCCCTCCATGGCTCTGATACCATGAGAGCTTGAAAGAAACAATGAAGAAGAAGAATTTCTATTGAGAGACTTTCATTAAAACTTACATTCAACGTTTTACAATCATTCAGGTTAAATAACATAACAAGACCAATAGAAACGCAGCAGGTGTATCAACAGCACGTGATCTCGTTATTCTCTAGATGCTGAAATCGATTCTTCAGTTGGATTTGCTGAGCTGTGATTGCCGTACAAGGATCACGCATTCTTTGTGTCAACGGCTCTGTTTTGCGTAACGACAAAGATGAAGTGAGATGGGCTTGGTTTGGTGAAGTTCTGCAATTGTCTTGGGCTTCTGCGTTTGGCCCATTTCGGTTTTGAGAGTTTGAGCTGATAATAAACCCTTAAAATTCAATTTTATGATTGTGTTATTTTTGAAACATTTGAGAGTGTGGTATTTTTGGAACTTTTGAGAGTGTATGGTAGTTTTGGAATTTGAACTTCTTTTGATCGTGTTTCAAATAATTCCTCTTAATTTAATTAGTTTTAATTAAACAAAAGTATGATATTAATCGCTGGTAACATTACCGTGATTTTGAATTCAATCATTATATCATTTACGGTTAATTGTACATCATCCACGGTTCATCATTCACAACTCACCATTTAGCATTCAACATTCACCAAGCACCATTCATCGTTTAGTATGCATCATTTACTATTCACGAAAAATTACAAGCCAAAGATAAAACAGACATTTGTAAAAAAAAATACATATTACCAATTATGTTTTAAAAATATCAATTTTCTAAATTACAACACCGAAGAATATCTATCTAACCAATTTTCTCAAAGTTAACAGCCATATATGAAATATCATTAAATGCGATTATTTTCGGTAGGACAAAAAAGGAAGACAAAATTATAACTATAGAGTTTCGCATGATTTGATTTATAAACAAGTTGCCTTCCTGAGCTAACATTATGGCTAAAAGGAAATATTTATCAACTTTAACCAGCTTTAATAGTAGTAAATTGATAGCAAAATCATGAAAGTTAGTTAATTTGAACATGAATTATTATTTTTCCCTCTAAATGACAATGAAGGAGTTTCAACCTTTAATAAAATGGAAATATTTTGGATTTGTTATGGCTTGGTGCAAATGTCCTTGTCATCACTATTGCTTGAAGATTCCCAAACATTTCAATGTGTACTCTTCCAAGTTCTTGGAGGCCATTATTAATAAATCAAAGTGGACATATACCATATCTTTTAACCTATAAATATTTCTGGCTACACATTTACCCACGTATACTAGATCCTGAGGTTCACAGAACGACGACGTTTTTACCTCTTTTAATTTAGCTTAACCCTTAGATAAGGGGAAAAACACCATACCACCATGTTCTGTCCCCACATGCCACTCCGGTTGTTGCCGGTAACAAAAATTACAGATCTGCCCTTAGATAGACATTAGGACACTATATATAAATCGGACGGTTAAGATGGTTTGATCCCTTAAGAAATTGGCCTTAGTTTATCAGTTGACCATATTTGTTGACGTTAACTGGCTACTGAAAAGCGGCGTCGTTTAGATGGGATACCTATTGATGTAGCCATTAAAGCTTACTTTGTGTTGGAATTTAAACAATTAAGGGTTTAATTACTTATTGTAGCCGATGGGTGTGGGATTCATGGTAAAACATACATTTCTCACATTTGAAAATTAGTCAATGATTGACTAGTATATAAGGAGTCTAATATCTCAAATCAATATGAAACTTTTTGGAATGGTACCCAATAGAAAAACCGTGCGGGTCGGCTGGTACGCAACAAAGACGTTGCGTTTTCTACTGGATGTAATTTATGAAAGTCATGTGTGGTCAAACACAAATATCTCACATTAAAAAACTAGTTAAAGATTGACTAGTATACAAAGAGTACAATATTCCAAATTAATATGAAGCTTTTTGGAGTGGTACCCAATAGAAAAGTCACGCGGGCCTTTGTAATCCAAAGTAGACAGTATTATACTAAGGGTTATTGGGCTCGGTAGTAATGGTCCAAAAAATGAAGTGTTACTTAGAACTCATAAGACCACCTCCATCAGAGGTTTTATTGGGTTTCTTAAATGAATATATAAAGAAAAAACATTTAAAAAATAAATCAAAATTAAAACAAAAACACATAACTGTTTCTTACTTGAAGAATTTTAGAAGAAATCTTAGGTGTCAATTAATGATTGGTTGTCTTAAAGAAAATATTAAAAGATCTCACATTTTCTCTCTCTCACGGACATAAGTAAAAAATAAAGAAAAGTTATTTTTCATAAAGTTATTTTTCATAAAAACCCTCAATATAAAATACTACCAATGAAAAGAAATAATTTATGGGTATAGTTAATAGTAATAAATATAATTAAAAAATTGTAAAGATATTCGCCCCCGGTAAAGATGCTCTAAGAGATAAATAACAAGTGTGGTTTTAGAACTGTACGTTAGATTGGTCCTAACTCCTATGCACACTCACATACATACATTTAATTTTTTGGGCCAAACTGTTGAAATATTGTAGTATATGATCAGTTTTATATATGTTTAAATCACATATACATATTTATATGTATATCCATTCCACGATTTTCATGTTTTTGAACTTGGAAGACTTTGACTATACCGACAATATTGTAAATAGTAAAACATTACTCTGTGGAGTCAAATAAAGTGTCATGATATAAGTTTTTTCAAACAAACAAATAGGACCTTATTATAATGTCTCCATATATATAAAAAAAATTATAAAAATACTCAATAAATGGAGATATACATATAAATATACGTATGTGTATCTATCTCCGCCGTACGTGATCAACTGATTTGAGCAGACTTCATGCTCCAAGCATTTAGATTTAAGAGATCAACACTTTGAGATCCATAGTTAAAAGCAAAGATATGTGAATCTTTTCCTATTGCCAATTTTGGATATACTCTTGAGGTAATGACTGCTCTTCCTCTTCCAGCAAAACTCTCCACCACTGAATGATCAATCTACAATAATAATTAAAAAAAAATAACATAAACAATTTTAACAAGTCTACAATTATCATAATATTGCCGTTGATTCTTGAACAAGATAAAAATTACATAGTATTATTGATCATAGGATAATAACATCTTTTTAGTTATAATAGCTCAAACTTTGTAATAGGAGAGATTTTGCATTTATATAGCCGATGATTCAAATTTAAAATTAAAATAGATCCGATGATGAAATATAAGAAGTGACAACTATTAGATCACATATCGTTTTTAATAGAATATTCTCTCCGTTTTAGAATATATGTCGCTTTAGAATTTTGCATATGGATTATAAAATCTTTGTTTTCTATAAAATCATAATTAAATATTCTAAATAAAAAATTAAACAATTATTATTTTGGTTAAAAAATTCAAACTCTGTATTAAAAATCTAAAACAACACTTTTTATATAAAAAAAAATAACTTTAAAACGACATTTAAAATAAAACGGAAAGAATAATATTTAACGGTATATTACCAAGAAAAGGAAATTTTTCTCCCTAGATTTGCATGCTTTTTTAACGTTTCCTTAAATAGTAGGATATGTAAATTATGTATATAATATGTAAAGTATTTATGTGTGAAAGGGAAAACTTAATTACCAAGGCTCTAAGGGACAGTGGTTGGTGAGGATTAATATTCACAAAAGCACCATAAGTCGTTTTGTCATTATCTTCCTCCAGTGAAGATCTGTTCCATTTCCACATCACCAAAATGTCCACAAATTTACAAAGTCAAATTTTCAATACAGATCTCTATAATCGTGACGTTTGCTTGGAGATTTTTTTGTTAATTGTGACAGAAAATTAGGGATCATAATCAAAGTAAAAGTACCTGCTTTGGTCACTACACATGAGTACAACGTACTTTTTGCTTGTTTGATGTGCTTTGAAGATTCTAAAATAAACCGATGTGTATTCTTCCAAGTTCTTAGATGCGAAAACCATTAAACCGAATGGACCTAAACCGGATTTAACCGATACATTCATCTGGCTACAAATCAACTGTGGATCAGTCCAACTTGGCTGAATCACATCTGCTTTCTCTAAGTCTCTCACTTTGAACGAAACTTCCACATCCGCCTGTCAAATCGTTAGAATATTTTTGTTTAGAAAACTGAATTTTCTATTAGTAATTGATTTTAAATTAGTGATAATTAAATAATAATCAAACCTGTGCAGCTGTCACACCGTAGACTTCAAGTTTAGATCTTGGCATTAAAACTTTGTTGCGTAAGTTGACTTGCTTCATACGTAATCTCTCTAATTCCCTAACCGGCCATTGAATCAATTGTTTCCCTGACCGATCTAGCCAAATCTTCCTCGGAATTGTCTAAATAAACAAAAAAAAGAGTAAAACAATATCATTCATTGAAATCTTTAAAATATTGTAGTTTCAATACGATTAATTTATAGAGATTTTAATGTAACAAGGCTCATGTGGTCTCGTGGTTGTATTACCGTTGTTGTCTTATTACTAGACCAGGGTTCGAACCAGACCACTCATATAGCAAATGTATTTTTTTTATTTATGAGTTTGAGTTACTAGACCGGCCAAAAAATAAAGATTTTAATGTAATTAATTACCTGAATACCGGACCAGCCTTTCTCAACATCATCTGCGACCGACGACGACTCATTAGTCCAACCCCATAAGATTCTCCGGTTCTTAGCCGAGTCATAAAACGTTTTCGATGCGTAATATTTCCCGTAGTCGTATCTTGGAGCCGTACCGTCCATTTTAAACCCATTATCCGGTACGAATTTATCTTTAACCCTATCGTAGGTACCGATCGTGTAATAGTCATGTTTCGTGTCGTCCAAGCTTATTTTCAACACGTGTTTTAAAACCTCATTAGGCTCACCAAACGACGACGTTTCGACTCCTTTAGAGCCAAACCTAGTCACAGGGAAAAAATCAGGACATTCCCACATTCCACTTCCGTCATCGAAATGTAACGGCTCGGGAGATTTTTCCCATTTTAGAAAGTCTTTGCTTGTGTAAGTAATAGCTAGTCCACGACGGTGGATTTTGCTTCCGATGATAGTTCTCCATTTCTTGTCGTGACCTAGCCATGCGGTGGTTGGGTCACGGAACGAGCTGGCGTTGATTCCGTTGACGGCGTTAGGAGCCATTAGAGGGTTTAACGGTGACTTTGTCCATTCAACGAGATAAGGATCGGAGAGGTTCTTAGGCTCGGCTATGTTTTGGACTTGTTGGTTTTTAGGGTCGATTCCGGTATAGAGGATAACCGGTTTACCGTTAGGGAGAATTGTAACAGAACCGGACCAACATCCGTTGATATCGGAAGGGTGAGATGGGAAGATAGCTGGAGGATGTGGGTCCCAGTTTATTAAATCTGTTGACGTGGAATGGGCCCACACGATGTTACCCCACACGGCGCCTTTCGGGTTCCATTGGTAGAAAAGATGATATATTCCTTTGTATATCATAGGTCCTGTATTAAAAATTTAAATCAAAAATTAAATTATTTTTATTTAAAATTCATGTGGATAATACAAAATGATCGTGGTGCAGCGTAAGAAAAGGTCGAACAACATATTAGAAAAATCAAAATATACGGTTGGTATGCTGACTTATTGGTGTAATTAATGATTTTGAAAAATATTAAAATACGAGTTTTTCTATAAGAAATGATCTGTCTATTGAATATGAAGAGTTGACTAAAAAAAAAAAAAAATCTTACCATTAGGATCTGCAACACGTCCAAAGATCAATCCAATATGTCCAAGCACGATTCGAAATTAAAAAAAAAAGTTAGACAAAAATGGAAATAAACTTGAGATTTAGAATTATATATGATATGGTATGAAACATACCGTTCATCCAATTTTTAGGGGGTTGAAAATGGAAACCGGTCCGGTAAGGCTGGTTTACGGAAGGAGATTTGGTGTTAGTGTTTTGGCTAAGTCTATTGTAGACATGGTGCGATGCGTTTAGATCGACGACATAGTTACTAAGAAGCAAAGTGAACAATAACCAAAGTCCAATGTTAAAGCAAACGTCTTTGGTCATTGTGTGTGTTGTTGTTTTGTTTATGGTTGGTGTTTGAAAGAGTGAAGAAATATGTCAAATTTATAGGCAAAGGACGAGGGCAAGCCTGTCAATAAAATTTGAATATTATATTTTGTATGTTTGGTGCCATAAGTCAGAGATCTAAACGATCGAGTTGTTTCTAACAATTTTCTTTATTTTTAAAAGATAAATGATTTTTTCTTTTTGTCAACAATAAATGACTAAAGGAGTACACTCAAATTTTGTGGGCTGTAAAACACAAAATGTGATATGTCGGAAATAAAATTTTCTCATATAGTATTTTGGTCATAACAACTTTAGAAAGCATAGATATATATCTAAAACTAATACCGTTTTGGCTATTATCCTATTTTATGAGTAATTATTTTTGGCTATCAAAAGTGTATTTACTTGAATAAAATATGTGAATGTATATGTAGTCTATTATTTGCACCATGTACAAAATTGAATAAAATGATTTAATTTTATTTTACAAGTTGAAATCTGATTTCAAATATGATTGATCTTTTATTTTATTTTTGAGTTTTTGAAGTGCCAATTAATAACACTAAAACCATGAAAAAGAAGAAAGTTAATTTAGCTTTATTTCGATTTAGTTTGATTGTATTTGAATTTAGTTGGGTTTTAATCATACATAATTTTATAATCTAATTTTTAATCAACAATTAGTCTTTATCCTAATATAGTATTTTGGTCATAACAAAATTAGTAGACATAGATATATAACTAAAACTAATAGCGTTTTGAGCTGTGTGGTTTAACAAATTGGATAAGTGTAACTTGCAAGTTTAATGTAATTATATTTTATCCTATTTTACTAGTTAACTATATTTGGCTCTTAAAGTATATTATCTTTCATAAAATTTGTGACTATATAGTCTAAAATATATAAGATCTTTTTCTGGGGGTAATTAATTTGCCAACTAATAAAACTAAAACCATGAAAAAATAAAAGCTTATTCAATTTATTTCGATTTAATTTGATTTGTTTTGGATTTAGTTGGGTTTTAGTGAAATATAATTGTTAGTTAAAGTCATCGGATAGACCAAATATATTGTTCTTTCACATATGGATAAATAAAAAGATAATTTGCAAAATGTACATAGCTTGAACACTATAATTAGTGTTATATACATATAAGTGTATAATTATAATTAATTTGCAAATACATATAGTTATATACATATAGTTAATTTGCAAAGAGTTAAACTAGCTAGATGTATATATAAGTGTATAATTAGTTTTCAAGTAACAATATGCCAAAAATATCACATTTCTCTCATTGTGTGCAATCCACGCGCAGAGGTTAAAGCACATCTTTCTCTCTCGCTTTTTTTTCACCCCTTGCATTCTCTTTTAAAAAATAAGTTTTTTAATTTAAATAATAAAATCATAAAACCTTAATTTAAAAAACACAATTTTTTTTATGAATCTAACAAGACTAAAATTATTTAAAAAGGATATATAATCTTTTAATAGTGAATAGTGAATTTGTTTAGTACAATTAAACCCAGGAATAGTCGAACTACTGAAAGTAATAGTCGGACTACTGAAAAAAATAGAAACACAAGACCCCAAAATATAAATCATAAATCCAAAACATAAACCCTAAACCCCAAAATATTAACCCAAAACCCAAAATAAATACCCAAAACCCAAAACATAAACCCTAAACCCCAAAATATAAACCCAAAACATAAACCCTAAACCATAAATATAAACCAAAAACCCCAAAATATAACCTCAAAATATAAACCCAAAACCCAAAATATAAACCCAAAACCCTAAAATATAAATCTAAAACCCCAAAATATAAACCCTAAAATATAAACCTAAAACCCCAAAATATAAACCCAAAATATAAACTCAAAACTCCAAAATATAAACCCAACCCCCCCCCCCCCCCCAAAAAAAAAAAAAATATAAATCATACATTATATTATGCAACTATTATACAACTACTAAATCATTCACATATTTAATCATTTAATGGCTTTGAACAAAGAATATGACTACTCATATTATGAAAAATTACATATAGTTTATTTTAATATCAAAATCCAAAAACATTTGTTGCAAAAAAACAAAAATCCAAAAAGCATTCTTCATAACCAGTGTGAGTGAGGGAGAGTGAGAGAGAAAGAGAGAGAAAGAGTAAAATGACATTTAAAAAAAGTAGAATAGTATACCTAGTAACTAGATGTTATTTTCTTAATTGTAGACTATAATATGAATATGTAATGGTATTACCCATAAATAAATATTTTAAAATTATGATATTTTTTGCTCTTTAATTAATGATTTATATATAATAAACTTCACAATAACTTTATTCATTTTTTTGAATTTCTTTTGAACATTTATTTCAATAAAGAAGTAAAGTATAATATATAGTTTTGATGTTAAAATCAATTGTAAATCAGTAAATATATAAAAAATCTTAGGAATATACACACACATATATAGTAGTTCCTAGAAAAATGTTTAAACAAAAAATAAAAATATCTTATTATATAAAATGGAACATATCAAAATTATAACTTATCATATTGTGACACATGTCAGACTTAACTCAGATTGTGACATTTTAAAAATTACTATTTTTATTTTTTATTTTTCTTATATTTTATAATGGAAATTTTAAAAGAGTTGAATGAGAAAGAACTAATAAGTAAAGTATCAAAAACGAAAACATTAGTAAGAAAGTAAAACATATAAAAATATCAAACTTAACTTTGATAATGACAATAATAATATATCATGACAAAAATAATTTCATAACAAAAATAATAAAAGATAACTAAAATAATACAAGTAGTTGATTTCATAACAAAACATTTGTTTTACCCGTATATTATGCCGACATTTATCTAGTTATTATATGAAGATGGATATATATGAAAGGGTAAAAAGAAAATTTTTTGGAAATATTATAGTATTATGATTAAATTGCTATGTTTTATAAATTTTAGGATATATATATATATATATATATTTGTTGGTTATTTTAAAAAGATAATGAAAAAATTATTATTATGCTATAAGAAATTAAAATAGAAATATATATATAAATAAATGCAACTTGCCGTAATATTATTATTTCATTAAATGTATCTCTTTAATTAGCCTCGTGAAAGTTAGGGTAAGCGGAGCTTGTAGATTACTCCTTTTGTGTCAAAATAATTAAAGTTTAAGGTTTTTGCACGCTGTTTAATAAAACACGAGATTAATTATAGCCAATCTAATCAATCAAAAGTTGTTCTGCAAAATATTAATGACAAATGGAGTAGCTTTAAAGTTTTGCATAGAAACGCGAGAACATCAAATAATTTAAAACAAAATGTTTTCTCTAAAACATCAATTATATTGATACGGAGAGAATATAAGATTACGGACTTCCCAAATAATATGATAGAGTTACACTAAAAAAAAATCTATTATTTAATAATTAGTAATTTTAAAAAATGGAAGAAGTTTAGATAAAGAAAGAAATCAAACCCGGCCGGTACATTATTAATAAAAAAAATTGTGAGCTTTGATTTACATGAAATATTAATGTTTAGATTTATAAAATTTAACTTATAAATATATTTTCAGAGAAACTAAATTTTATTATTTATATAAATTTGTTGGTATCTATATAAATAACTTGGTGAAAGGGAATATGAGGGCGACATAATGATTTCAAAAATAATATTAAAAAGATATTAGTTAAGCTTAAATTTGTTTCTTTGTAATATATGGTTCTATAGGTTTCATTTCCAAAAAAAAATTCAAGTAATGATTTGTAAGTTAATAAGAAGAAATTTTTTTATTGAACTCAAATTTTGATTTTCTAAACAACTGATTAGTGGTTAGAATTTTTTAATGCATGGTGATAAATTTTCTTTACTGAGGATTTAACATGTAGGCCATGTTCGTTTGGGCGATTAGCGACAGCGATTAAAATTGTGTTCGTTTGTCAGTCGCTGGACCAGCGACTAATCGCAGCGATTAGTCGCTGCGACCAGCGATTAAAAATTGTAGCCGCTAAATTTTCTAGCGTTTCAAAATAGATTCAGCGACTGCTAATCGCTGCCGCTAGCGACTGATAAACGAACATAACCAGCGACTGCTAACAGCTGCAGCTAATCGCTGCCGCTAACGACTGGCAAACGAACATGGCCGTACTATAATCCACACTCCTATTAGTATGAAATTTTATAAAATGGTACCTAATAAAAACACTATGCATGTCTTTGTAATTTTATCAGTATATTAATATTAATTAATATTAATATTGTAAAATTAATATTAATATAATACAATAGGAAGAAAAATAAAATTACTTTACCAAAAAAATAATTATTATTATAAATTTGGTGAGTAATGCAGAAGTCAAGAAGTCAACAGCGGTTAATAAGAACGTGTCTCCACCATCCGTCCATACACGAGGCGACGAAATTAGAAAATTGATTAATAAAATAAAATTAAAAAATGTGAATATTATTATAATGGAAAAGTCAAATTTTGGACTCTACCTTTGTCCCTTTGTAGCATATGCTCCATCACATTTTCTCCACAATTTTCCTTTATGATTTCAATTCAATACAACTTTTTAGTTTTTCCTCATTTGACATATCTAAAACAGACCGTACCACATTCTGAGCTGCAACTTATCCATTGTATTATAATTTTTTTTTTGTATACAATCCGTTGATATAACGATTATAAATCTTCAATTGAGGTATTCAAGCAAATATTTAAAACGATTTAAAGAGATTTGAGTTATAATGAGTTTTTAAATAGTTTAAGATGAAAGAGTAAAGTTGATGTGATTTGTTTAAATTTTTACAATTCCACATATAATCATACGATTTGAATTTATGTATTTTCCACTAAGACTGTGAAAGGGAAACACGGTTACAAAGCGGGACGGATGAAAAACGTAATAATCTCCATTCAATGACGCCTTTGATCAATAACGCCTTTGATCAAGAATATTGCATCGCAATATAATTTTTTGTTTGTTCAGAATATCAGTGAAACGCACTTTTCTAACTGAACACAACAAATATGCAGTGTTACCATATATGATGAGTTATATATACATATATTTAATGAGTTTAAAAACTGTTAGAAATATAACATATCTAAATTTTTTAAATTCTCAAAACTAACATGTTTATAGTTTTCTAAAGAAAATTATACAAAATTCTTTTTTTCTAATATCATACAAAATTAAAATTTTAAACTAACTTTAAATATACGTAGAAGTTCAAAGGTAATCAAAGTATAGCCTTAGAAGGTATTATTAGTTATAGAGTTTCAAAAAATTTAGAAATTAAAAAAAAATCATGTGTTATTTGATTAATAATTTTAGAATTCTTATCGAAATAATATGTTATTTGTTTAATAATTAATAATTGAATTTCAAAATTAGCTTTGTATTTTAGTAGATTTGAAAGAGTTTAATGTTAAAATTATTAATGGAAAAATCTGAATTAAAAATATTTATATTAAATTTTTGTTTAAATCTTCTTAGTTTATTTTTTCATCATTTTATACCGCTTTTTATTTTTGTTGTTATTCGTACATCATCCCGCACCACACTATGTTCTGTACCGCACTTGTTCTGTAAACCGCATTTTATCCGCACCACACTATGTCTCGCACCGCTTATTTTCTGTTACCATTCGAAGCCTAATAAAATTTATAAAAACACCATAAAATCACTATAAATCCATTATATAGTAAATATTTGTGCATTTAATAGTAAGTTTGTTAACCACTAATTCAATAACGCTTATATATATATATTGAATTTTTTGTTTGAATAACAATAATTTACATGATAATACAAATGCATCTCAAGATTCTTATTCAAAAATTTATAAAAACACTTGGTCAAAATAAATCATGCTTTTATAAGGTTGTAATTAGTTGGTGATTTTTAAAATTGTATCCTAATATATACTCTTTATGTTTTTAATTGTTAGATGTTTTGTTTCAAATTGATAAATGCTTTAGGTTTCTATGCAAATTTAATAACTAATGCTAAGAAATTGCAAACTTTTATAAATTTTTAATACAAAAAGAAGATATTGAGTTGCCCAATAACTATGCAAATTTCATTTTGATATGGTTTGACATTGTAACTTTATGACTAAAGTTATAGAATATATATTTGTTTGCTTACCCAAAAATGCATATTTAAGAAAACAAATGGTTGCCCAAAAAAAGAAACATAGTTGGTAATTCGATCTTATCATATATCCTGACTTTTGACTTACAAATTGGACTTGCTAGAAATCTAAAACCACAACAACAAAGCATCATTTAATCATATTTAAATTGACGTGTTACAATATATCTATGAATGCTACCATGTGGGTGTATTAATAAACGTATAATATTGGCAGAAAAGATCGCAAAATGTTGCGCATTTTCTGAAATAATATACAATAAAATTGCATATGGCTAATTGACTACGTGAGCTTTATTAGTTTTTGTGAATCTTGTTGTTCTATTGATTACCCAATTGTCAGGGCATCAAAGTTGACTACATGTCTATTCTTATCAAGAAAATATACACAAGCTACAAACGTGTTTGAAATAGCTTAATTATGTTTGTAACCAACAAAAAAGCTTAATTATTACTTTTATTAATTCAAATATATGAATGATATATGGAGAAAATTAGTATCTAAGGAAGTAATTGGTTGGGATGTATCTACATCTTTTAACTAAGGTTCCGAATGGGAGACGCGGGGCAGGGCGGTTTTTGACGTTTATGGGACGGATTTAGACAAAATCACCATTCAACCTAAATTGGTATTTGCGGGGCGGATTTTGCCAAAAACAAAAGCGGGGCGGATTTGTAACAAAAAAAATTCTTTGGTTACAAAAAAATAAAGCGGATTTGGAAATATTAGCTAAAATGGTGCGGTTCAAGTGCGGATTTGGTTTGTTGTTTTTTGTGTAAAACTCTAAAATATTAAAAGTATCTAAAATAAATTAATAATTATTATAGTATATATATAATATTTTTAAGTTTTATGTTAATATCACTATTTAGTTTTGTACTATTTAATTTTTAAAATATATTTTATTTCAAAAATACAATAAATTTAAACTAGAACCTTCAAACTAAACACTAATTGTTTCAAAACCAAACTCAAACTCAAAATTTTACTATTTAAAACCAATTCCGCACCGCAAGTAACGTTATCATTCAAAAACAATTATGCACTGCTTATTTTTATGAACCGCACTTGTTCCGCTTTCTACAAAAACCGCACCGCCCGCTAATTTTTTTACCTGTCCTGCTTGATCCGCTATCACTATTCGAAGCCTTAAGATTTTACTGCATTTAGGAGATTGCATTCAACAGTTATTTGAAATGATTTGACGTTATTTAAGTTTTAGAAGCTTTTAAATGATTTTTAGTGAAATGAGAAAATTGATGGGATTTCTCAAAAATATTTACAAATTTATCGAAAATTATGTGATTTGAATATTTATATTTTTAATTATAATTTTTTATTAAAACACGAAAAAGTCACTAGAAACTTAATATTTAGTTTAAAAGTATTTTTGTTTGATAAATGTCTTTCTGTTTGTTTTTTTTTTTTTTTTTTTTAAANTTAAACTATGAAACATTGAGAACGGATATTCTTAATTTTCAATCTGTTATTAAGTTTTAAGTGGAAACCAATACATCACTTTCCATTTGTTAAGTTTGTTTTTGTTTTTGAACAAAAGAAATTCTAGTAATAATTTATTCTTTTTTTTTGTCTATATATAATTTCAAAGTTTTTGTCTATATATATTTCCTCTAAATTCATAAATTGCTTCCCTTTTTTTCTTTTTCTTTTTTTGGAAAAGGGATAAATTGATTGTTGTTTCTCTAAGAATTTAGACTTTCTCCGCTAACATTTTCTTCCGTCAACAATTTGCTATCATGTTTTTTTCCTCAAAAGACTATTGTGTGTAGAAATACATAATATATCCATAAGTAGACATCATCAATAACGTAAATATACGTAATACAAATATACAATGAATATAAGAAGAAGGTCAAGTCGACCAAATTCATCGTCCGGATTTTAATGGGATAACGGATAATCTTGATAGCTTAACACGATATAAAAAGTTTACCTTCTTATCCTAAGAAATAACATCTAAAAAAAATAAAAATAGTAAACTCTCTCTTTTCTTTCTATATATTTTTTCCAATAGAAAACAATACAAAACACAAAAAAAACTGTCACAACTCTTGAGCACACAATCTTTTGGCACCATGCAACGCGATTCCCAAATTTTTGGCGTCAAAAGAAAGCTTGCTACCCACGATGCTTCACACTAAACCCGTATTTCACTTATTGAAGATCCATATTTAATCAGAATCAAGACGGAAAAATTGATGATGGTTAATTGCTGCAAAACGTTTTCAATCTAGTCATTTGATGGCATGACTCATCAATAAAGAAGAAGAGTTATTCTTCAAAAGAAAATTGGTGTATGTGGGAAAATTTTAGTCTCCAGTGTCACAGAGCTTCGACAAAACGTTTTTTCTTAAAGATGGAGTGCGTCAAGCAGTCTTGACCTAGTAAAATTTAGTTGAATCTGCGGAGTTGGCTGCAGCGGGGTGCTTGGTGTGCCGAAGAGGGTGTGATTAAGGGTGTCAAGACGCACCCTTCGCTCATCGTAGCAAACACAACTTCAAATCTATCTCGGAATTCATTTGCTTCTCTGGCTTGATCGTCGAGGCGCTGGATTATCAATCGGTTGGTCTCGGCTTGACGAACGTCTACTTGCGTCTGTGCTTCAACTACGTCGTCAGGAATGGTGTCATTGTTATCGGCCATCACTCCTGTTTTCGTGACCCTTTTCTTTTCAAAAGCTGGTAGTCCCCACATTCGGTGCCAAATGTTTAACCAGTCTTCGTACTCTGCTGAACTCAGTCAATTTAATAGAAGGGTGAGAAGACACGTAGTTGAATATTATTTAGATGCTTAAAATATTAAAAAGATTAAATAGACGAGACCATTTGACTATAGCATTTGATACTAACTCTTTTTTACTTCGGCTATGAGTGGACGTTGACAAGGACGATGTATCTGAGTATCTTCCACGGACGAGGTATCATTTCTGGTTACGACAAGCTTGATAGACGGGCTTAAGATAGACGAGACAATCAAGGAACACCTTCTGATCACTCAAATAGTCGAGATGTTTTGTTACGGGATCGTACTTCTATCTCGTCGATATCGACAAAGTCTCTGTCTCTATCTCCTCCTTGTCTTTTTGTCCGACCCCTTCTTCAGTCCATCTGACATTCTATTTATAGTGATCCTTCTCTGACTAGGCCCCGTCACATCATGAACAGTGATGGGATCCGCGTGTCTTTCACCGGGTCGGACCTTTCTTGTCGAGTTTGGGCCATTCTTTTGGGCCTTAATCATATTCTTGTTGGGCCTCAAAGTGGGTGTCAAACCCTGGCCCAACAGTTACCCCCCCTAAGTTGACTGAAGATTTGTCGACTGGAGCTGCTTAGACGAGGTCCCGTCATTTTTGTTTAGATGCGACGAGGTGAAAGACACTGGTAGATTGACAAAATAAGAGTTTGCCATGCCGATCGGGGTAAAACATTTTTGATTGATCGAAGTGAGAACTTATTGTGGCTAATCGATGAGGTAGGATTAACGTGTTTAATCGTCGGGGTTTTATCATGATCAATTGTTGTAATCACTCGATTGATTTGCGAAGCTAGAATTCGTCATAATCACTTGCCGAATTTAATAACCTAGATCAATCGACGAGGTAATAACTTGTCATGATCAATCGCCGAGGTTATAACAGCCTTGATCAATTGACGAGGTGGTAACTCGCCATGATCAATCGCCGAGGTTATAACATCCTTGATCAATCGACGAGGTGGTAACTCTTCATGATCAATCGTCGAAGTTAAAATAACAATGATCACTCGACGAGGTGGTGACTCGTCATGATCAGTCGCCGAAGTCAAAATAGCATTGATCACTCGACGAGGTGGTAACTCGTCATGATCAATCGCCGAGGTTATAATAGCCTTGATCAATCGACGAGGTGGGGTTTTTCCACGGTTGGTAGACGAGGTAGAAAGGTTTGTTTACACAGGTTATGAAGCGTTTCCTCCTTTAGAATAGGCGACCCTTCACATTCCACGTTAGCCCTTATAAGGGTCCCCCCTCCTTTTATGCTTCCATCTTTCTCCTGCGCCTACATGTATCATTTCTCTCCCCACTCTCTTTGCTTTATCTCTCTATATTTTATGTTTTTGCACTGCTTTTTTTTGTTTTACGCCATTTTTATCGTCTCCGGCCAATTTTTCGTCACCGTACACTCCCTTTCCGGCTTCTCGACACATAATGTCCGGTGACCTCCCACTTCTATTTGTCAAAGAAGAAGTTATGTCAAATGAAATAGGCTCGACGACGAGGTCGAATAATCTACATATCGTCCATCGCTCGACTAGTCCTGAAGTAAATGCTCTCGACCATTTAGCGGTTGTCGAGGCATCCTCTGAGGAATATATTTTCCCACTAATAGAGTCAGGGCCCTTCCCAGACGAGACAGGTCCTTCGGATGTTTATCTTGGGGATGATGATTATTACACAGGGCCAGGCCCGTCAAAGATGACACATGAGTCGCTGGCCGTCCTCTGTGTTTTGTGCGGAATAAACGACACCAACCTCAAGTTCAGGATTCCATAGTTTTTTGAACGGCCGTGGTCTCCTCTGGATGGGTACTTCACCCTCTTTGAAGACTACTTCTCCGACGCGAACCTTTGTTTCCCTCTCCCACATATTTTAATGTCGTTCTCGGCTCGGTGACGTATGGCCGTTTTGCAACTTTCGACCGCAGCTATATGAAACATAACTGCAATTCTACTTTTGGGTAGTGAAATAGGGATATACATATCCATAGATTTTTTTGACCTTTTAGCGACCATTCACAAAGTGCACAAGGTTGTGAAGAGTGGGGGTCACTCCCTTAATTTTGACACCGAGTTCTTTTACGTGAGGATGAGGTCAAAGTATACACTTCTTACCAGGGCTAAAATTAAAGTGTGGGATTGGAAGAGACAATATTTTTTCGTTAAGATTAACGACGCGGCAGTCCCCGATCTTGGACGAGAATATTTACATGATTGAGCTCTAGAAATTGGTAGTGCTTCGGCTATTGACGATGCTATTACTAATGAATAGCTAATTTTTCTATCTTCCTTTTTCAGATAAACCATTTCCCTTTGAGGCCTTCCCTGATTGCTTTTTGGACTCAGTTGACAAATTATCCAAAGCTTCAATCCTTAAGTGGCCAGAAGTCGAGGCGGAAAGAGTTAGACGAAGCCTATCACACATTGGTTCTGGTGAGTATTTTCAGTTAATGTTATTTATATTTAATCGATTTCTTATCTTGTCGTATTTTCAGTTAGACGAGACCACTTTTCCTACCCCTCGAAACCGAGAATGTCGTCTGACTTTTTGAAGAACTTGAGAGAATTTTCGCTGAAAACTCAGGTTGAGGCCGACACTCAGAAGAAAGATGTTAAAGCCGAGGCAGGAGCTGGAAAGTAAACAGCTAAGAAGCCGTCGAAGATGGGTGCTTTAGTGACTACGGCGAAGGCAGCCATAGATGCCAGGAAAAAGGAAAAGGCAAAAGAATAAGCCGAGCTGTCTGAGCAGCTTCAAGAGAAGCTCGGCCTGTAGGCTGCTACGACCAAAGCTAAGGGTAAAACGCATGTCGGCGTTAGAGAATCAAAGAAGAGGATTGCAGCGGGAGAGATAAAGGGCACATAAACTGAGAAGTTTGTAACTCAGCCCTCTGATCCAAGTCCAACTATTGACTTGGATATCGAGGATACCCCGACTGATGGCGAGGTTGACAACATGTATGTCAACCTTGAAGAATTATTTGATTATGATGCTGAAGACGAGGACACTCTTCGAAAAAGACCTCGTTGAACTCCTATCCCCTTCTCTTTTTCTTATCCGGACATGGCTAAGTTGGTTAATGATGCCGACGCCTATGCCGAGCTAGTCCATCAAATACTTGGACTCAATCGTCTGGTGCCCAGCGTTGCTAGCTCTCCTTCTCCAGATCTTTTCAAGACTTATGCTTCCTATGGTGTTCAAGTAAGCTTTTAGTTTCATACCGCGTCTATTAGGAAATACTCTTTGCTAAATTGTTTATTGGATGCAGTTTTATCACGGCGAACGCGATGATCACGATGTATGACAACAAATTGGCAAAGTCTTCATCCTCCCTTGACGAGCTTCAGAAGCTCGTCGATCAGTGCGGTGTTGCCACGGCGATTGACACGCAGAAAAGGAAGGACTTAGAGATTGAAGTAGCCCGTCTGCGACTGTAATTGGACAACCTGAACGAAGAGAACATACGCCTCGTCGAAACAGGCAAGAATCAGAGGGAGGAGTTTGGGGAGGAGAAGAATCGTCTATTGGAAGAGAGTGCTAAAGTAAAGGACGAGCTCGCCGTCATGAAGGAAACCTTGGAGTTAGAGGGAGCTGGTCGAGATGCCCTCATCCTAAAAAAGGGGCAGCAAATGCAAGAGAAGTACGCTGCTCGATTTGAAAGGATTCAACGACATCTGGACAGTCATAAAGCAGCCAAGACGACGGAAAAGAATCTTGGGACGATTGAAGGTACGCTCGGCGTTGTGGGGATTATCGAAGACATAGACGGTTCAGTCCCTGAAGCCATCATAGATAACTTGAAGAAAAGCCTCAAGACCTGGACAGAGAAGATGGCCGAAATAGAGGTCGTCCCTTTATCAAACAAAGATTTGGGGGGGTTTCCCCAGTGATAAATGAGTCGGGGTCAAACCATGAGCGTCTTTCTCAAGAAGAAGTCGGACGACTTCTTACAAGTGGGGTTGAAGCTTCGACTGCAGAAATCACCACGACCACAAAAATCGCCACGACTAAACCCCCCCCCCCAAGTGCTCCGGCTTAACTATTATCTTAACTGTTTTTTTGTTTCTTTTGGCGGATTTGAAGGTCCTAATGGTCGTTTATTTTTTTTTTATAACTTCTATTTTTGTTTTCTTGTATAACTTTGAACTGCAACACTTTAACAAGGAACTAATCAATCATTTTGCATAAGTTTTGTTCTGTGCCAACAAAAATTAGGGAGTGTTACGACGAAGCTATAACACTTTCCTTTTGAACCTTCGACGAAGACCCTTTTTTATTGACGAGGTTTTAACTCAACTTAAGATCGACTAGGCGAGGCTTTAGCTCGATTTAGGATCAGAAAGGCTTTAGCTCGACTTAAGATCGACGAGACTTTAGCTCAACTAAGGATCGACGAGGCTTTAGTTCATTTTGAGATCAACGAGACTTTAGCTCGACTTAAGATCGATGATACTTTAGCTCGATTTAGGATCGACGAGGCTTTAGCTCGTGTTTTTATTAAGTATCTCGAAGTTTTTGATGTTCCTTTGGACGAAGTTCCTTGGGGACGACCTACTCCCCCCTTCAAAAAATAAACAAGAAAGGCTCGAAGTACATGAGTTTTTTAATTTAAGTAGTTGCGCCTTCTTATATAGCGAAGACTGCCTACGTACCCATTTTAGAGGTATCAAGCCAGACGTAGTTCTATTACAACCAAACAAAAAAAGAACTAGAGATAGAGTTTATGGTGTCATCCATTCCAAGGCCGTGGTAGTTGTTGCCCGTCGAGCGCAGTCAGTTGATTAACGTTTGGTGCGATAATTCCAGTAACTTGATATGGTCCTTCCCAATTGCTCCCCAGTTTTCCTGCTCTGTACTCTTTAGTATTATCAAAAACATGGCGCAACACAAGGTCTCCGACGGCATAATGCCTTGGTCGAACTCGTTTGTTATAGTGCCGAGCTGCCATCTGCTGTTAGTGTTGCATACGTAGTAGCGCTTGGTCTCGCAATTCTTCAAGTTCATCGAGCCTATCCTGAATTAGTTCGTTGTTGAGATCTTCATGTTGTGGTAGCATCATACGTCGTAAGTTGTTGACGTTGACCTTGGCGGGAACCATAGCTTCAACATCGTGTGAAAGGGAAAGAGGAGTTACGTTAGTTGACGAGCGGGACATTGTATGATATGACCATAGGACACCGTACAACTCATCTACCCAACATCCTTTCTTCCATTCCAGTCGCTTCTTAAGATCGTCTATGATGGTCTTGTTAATCGACTCTGCTTGTCCATTACCTTGCGGGTACCGGGGCGTCGAATGGATGAGCTTTATCTTCCAATTCTTGCAAAAACCTTCGAATTTGTGAGAACAAAACTGAGTATCGTTTTCGGTCACGATTTTGTTGGGCAGACCATGACGGCAAATGATATGCCTCCAGACGAAGCTTTGAACTTTGGTGTCTTGGATTTTAGCGTAAGCTTCTGCTTCTACCTAATTGGTAAAGTAATCTATCATCACCAGGAGGAATTTTCTCTGATTCGACGCGGGGAATGGCCCAACAATATCCATACCCCACCGCATAAACAGGTATGGAGGTGTGGACACCCGTAGATACTCAGTCGGTTGATGACTCGTCGTGGCGTGGCGCTGACATTGTTCACATTTCAAGCAGTAAATTTGACTATCTGAAACCATTGTCGGCCAAAAATGGTTGTGGCGCTTGATTTTGATTACTAGAGAACGTCCACCAGAATGATTTCCACAGGCTCCTTCATGTGTTTCTGCCATAACGCGCTTTGCTTCGTCTTGAGACACACATCTTAAGAGGACCCCAGATACATCCCGTCGAAACAGTTCACCCTCGATTATAACATACCTAGAAGCTTTTGTCATGAGATGTCGAGCTGCCCATTTATCGAGTGGCAGCGTGCCATCTTGTATATAAGCAATTACAGCCAAACGCCAGTCACTTGCTGCGCACTCGTCATCAGGCGTCGCAGCATCTTCTGTAGCATCATCGTTAGGTGCTACATCTAACGTATGCACTCCTGAAAGTGATATGCTTGGTACTGTGATTTCTTTGATTGGAATCGAACGTGCTAAACCGCTAGTCGGGGCAGATGCTAAGGTAGCAAGGTTATCCACGAAAATGTTCTCGCTTCTAGGAATTTTTAAGATTTTGACTTCACCGAATTCTTTCCTTATATCCTGGACGAGTTGAAGATAAGATTTCATCCATTCTTCCTTTGCTTCGTACTCACCACTACACTCATTAACAACGAGCTGAGAATCACAATGGACGCAAACTTTCCTTGCACCCATGCTTCTAGCCAAACGGAGCCCAGCGAGACCGCTTCATACTCGGCTTCATTGTTTGAAGCGGCAAACTTGAGTTTGATTGATTGTTCTATGACCTCAGCTGTTGGACATTCGAGAGGAATTCCGACACCGAATCCGTTTGACCGCGACGAACCATTGACGTAGAGGTTCCAGGTTTTTGATGCTTCCGGAGTAAAGAGTTCTGGAGGTAACTTGACTAGAAAATATGCGAGGGCTTGGGACTTGATACTAGTTCGGCTGAGAAATTCAATATCGTACTCACGAAGCTCGATGGCCCACTTTGCCATTCGCCCAGATTGACTCGGACTATGCAGGATGGTTCTTAGTGGGTAGGTAGTCATGACCACGATTGAATGAGACTGAAAAATAAGGCATGAGTTTTCGTGCACTAACAACGACTGCGTAGGCCAGTCTCTCCAACATCGAATATCTTGTCTCAGCGCCGTTGAGTATTTTAGTGATGTAAAATATGGGTTTTTTCTCACCCCGATCATCTATGACCAAAACTCCACCGACAGTCGCGACTGAGACGGAAATATAAAGCAATAATGTTTCACTGTCAAGGGGTTTTTCCAAAATAGGTGGAGTCGAAATATACACCTTAAGCTTTGAGAACGCTTCCTCACACTCTTCGTCCCAGCTAAATGTCTTGTTTCCCTTGAGAAGTTTGGTAAAAAGGAAGACACCGTTCCGTCGACGGAGATATGAATCTGTTTAAGGCAGCGACCCTGCCCGTTAGCCGCTGCACTTCTCTAATATTACAAGGAGATGGAAGGTTGATGATGGCTGAGATCTTCTTAGGGTTGGCCTCTATCCCTCTTTAATTCACGGCGTAACCGAGGATATCACCAGACTTTACACCAAACGTACATTTTTTAGGATTCAACTTCATCCCGTATAAATTGAGGATTTGAAAGCAGGTTCGTAAATGTGACACATGATCGGACGCTGAGGTGCTTTTCACGAGCATAACATCTATGTATACTTCCATGGTCTTGCCTAGATGAGACGAGAACATTTTGTTAACCAATCACTGATACGTTGTTCTTAGCATTCTTCAATCCAAACGGCATAACCCGATAACAATATATGCCGCAGTCAGTAATGAAAGCGGTTTTGTCTTGATCGTCTGGATACATCATAATTTGATTATAACCAGAGAACGCGTCCATGAAAGAAAGTAGTTCATTGCATGTTGTAGCCTCTACCAGACGATCTATATGGGGGGAGTGGGAAGCTATCTTTCGGGCATGCCTTATTCAAATCTGTGAAGTCGATACATGTAACACCCCGTTTCCGGTCAACCCTTTTGACCAAAACCGAGGTTGTTACGTCTAT
>OVBE01003396.1:154-26987 GCA_900406425.1 Iberis pinnata
TTCTTCTCCATGAACATGGAGTAGTGCTTTACGAAGGCCGTCGACAACTGCTGGAAGTTGTCTATGGATTGAGCCTCGAGGTGGGAGAACCAAGAGAGCGCGGCTCCGCCTAGATTTTCAACGAATAGCTGATAGAACCCAACGTCTTTCTCCTCGTCGGTAAATTGTGCTCGCCCCATGGCGATGGTGAAGGCAGTCATGTAGTGCGTCGGATCAGTGTTTCCTTCGAATGTTCGGAATTTTATCTTGGCCGTGTGTTTGATCTTCGTCTCGGTGATTCTTTTGGTGAAAGGGGTGCGCTGAGTCTCTTCGACCACTCGCTCGATTTCCGGAGCCGAGCTTGTTGCTTTGTGGACTAGCGAGCTCATTTCGCGTAGCTGCGCCTTCAATGCTCTTATTTCGTCGTCGTGGCTAGGCGCGTTTGGGATTATTTTCGCCCGTCCCTCGTCATTGTTGGTCTTTGGATTTCGTCGCACCTCTAGGGGCGGCGGGGTTGCGTCTCCCGTTCCGAAGAGATTTCTGTTGAGGACTTCCAGCTGGGCTCGTCTCAGGCTCGCCGTCATGACGGCCTCGAGTTTGCTTCTTAGTTGACGCGATTCGTTTTCTTGCTCCTCCAGTCGACGCATGAGTGTCCTGTTCATTTCTTTCTGCGTCGGTAGCCCGGGAATCCTGTCGTTCGGCCCCGTCGGGGTCTTTGGGTAAGAGATCCCGTTTCCCCGACCCTCCAGATGGGTTATGTCTTGGATGAGTACGTGTTCGTCTGGGTTGCTGGTGCTTGCCATGTCTTCGGTGCGTCTTTGTTTCCTTTATCAAAGAGTCCCCAGCAGAGTCGCCAATTGTTGGATCTAGGATCGTTGATCCGAAGATTAGGTTCGTTTTGATAAAGGCGTTACAATTGGTGAATGGGCGCGTAGACAGGTCCGACGCGCTACAGAAATGAGAAATGGTTACAAAAGAGTTATTGCTCGTCGAAAGAGATAGGGTCGTCGAAACTGCTCTGACTTCTCTCTAGGACTTCTCTCTCTAAAATCCAACCACTTATCGCTTCGAAATGATCTTCTATTTATAGTCGAACTGCCATCATTGCGAGTAGCTTGGTAGGATTCCTGTTCATGCGGCGATATAGTTGGTAAGGCACTGTGCGCCGCGTCTAGGGGTTGTAGGTGTACTGTTGATGTGATTGTTGCGCGCGTCCAGACGCGCTTGCGTTCTTTCTTGGGCTTTCTCGCGAGTTGGGCTTGGGAGTTTGAGCCCATATCCCACAACTAGTATATCATATCTCAAACTATTGACAAATAATTTATCTCTTCGCGGTATTGTGTAAAATATATTTTAGTTTTCTTATGAGAATCTCATTACTATATCATGTGTCCTCCTTTTGTAAAGAAAATAAAGAATTTTCAAATATAATCGGGAGTTGTCCATATCACTAAATATATATTATATGCATAATAATAAATAGGAGAATTCTCAAAAATACTACCAAAAACTATATTTATTTTAAAAATAACATATACTCCCAAAAGTTCCAAAAATACCATATTTTTTTAAAAAATATCACAAAAATGTTTTTTGTTCCAAAAATAGCATAAAAATTGAAATAGATTTAAAACTTCAAATTTAAATTCTAAAACCCTCAAACCAAACTCCAACACCTTCAAAACTAAACCCTAAACTTTATTCAAACGCTTAATATTCACTTTTTATATTTGTGGTATTTTGAAACATTTGAGAGTGTCAAATTTTTAGAACTTTTGGGAGTGTGTGGTATTTTTGGAATTTGAACTTCTTTTGTTGGTTATATGATTTTAATGGATTGAGAAATCCAAACGATATAAAGCGTCACTGGATTAGTGATCTTAACATTGTTCTTGAAATTATGCTCGTTTAATGATTTGTAAATATCAGTTGAAATACAATTTTATTCACTATAATGATTTATTATTTGATTTCAAAAATCTATTTTGTAATTTAATTGATATGGAAGAATTTGAAAGTTAAAAATAAAAAGAACCAAATCCAAAGTTTGGATGATTAATCTATTTTAGTCTTATTTATGCGTTTTTGATTCTTTTGGCATTTGTTAGTTGTTTAGTCTCCTCTAATTTTTGTAAACTATATTTTGAATAAAATACCTTTTAACGCAAAAAAGCTAAAGAATCATACTATTATTAATAAAGATAAAAAAAAAGAAGCTAAGACCATGAATAATGGAGAGGATCTAATGAGTTCTTAGCACGTGGGCCCCCACAAAAGTTATAAGAGACATGCTCTTTGTCTCTAAAATTGGATCTGGTTCTTGCTAAAATCGTAGGCCCCACTGACACGTGGCGGCCCACGATTGGTGCAGTATTTAATTATTATTATTTCTTTTTTTTTTGGAAGAAAAACCTCAATTTAAGGACTCTTTTTTATAGCTTGCATTGTTTATACTTTAACACCACCACTTTTCATAATTCTTATACACAGTGAAGAGGTTACCTCAGACCCTCAAATTAGAAAACTTGTTCATTCAACTGATTTTCGCTCACGAACGTTCCGTGAAAACCGTACGGGACCCTCTCTGGCAGTTGCACCGCCGCTACTTGCTTCATCTCCGATGCTTCAACCACCACAAGCTCCGACTCATTTCTCTCTTCGTCCCTTACAAACCCCATTACGTACCCTTCGTCTTCTCCCTTTCCCTCTGGTACGAAATAAGGTTCGCCACCAAACCGGCCTGGTCCGTAATTAAACTTTGTAACGACACCGTTTTGTAAATCCACCTTCGCAATGCCACTGCATCTTGGCCAAGGATCGGCGATCGCTAAATAAACGTACCGGGTTTTTTGACCCACGAAGCTCTGGTTTACCAGGCCCGCTTCTAAATTTATCCCGGTTACGAGAATTTTTCGGTTCGACTGTTTTGTCCGCAAGTTTAATCGGATCTCGGTTAGTTCGATTAGGGTCGGTTCTCCAGATTCGTTAAAAATCGCGTCGGGTGGGTTCATACATGACCCGATAACGACTATAATTGGATCTCCGTCTTCGGTTGTCTCTTCCCACGCATTCCATAGATGAAAACAGAAGCAGCCAGGTACATCGATCCAGTTTATACCCGACCCAGTCAGATCATGTTTGGACAAAACTCCGAATCTCGAAACCTTCTCTCTATCATAGATAACCGGTGACCCGCCCCAAATCATTTCGGATAATTTGAAAACCATTTGCTGATCCGGGATCACAACGAAATTTTCCGATATCGCGAAATCGTGAATCATCGTGGCTTGGGCGAGGGAGATGTCCACGTCACGTGTCTTATTCCCGCACGTGTCAAATTTAAAGTATTTGAGATGTGGTTTACTCAAAACGTTGTAGCTTAGCGTATGGAGATCTCCTGTGGTAGGGTCTACCTTAGGATGTGCAATCACTGGACAGTTGATTTGGTCGTCGAATCCGAACCGTCCAACCGTCTCGAGATCACCTTGACCATCGATCTTCACGTGGTAAGGGAGATCATCCTCTGACATGGCTAATAACCTCCCATTAAAGTAAACTACGCCGGCGTTAGCGACTCCCATGCCACGTGTTGCATCTACGAGACCGATCTGAGCTCGAGCGGCGAAGAGAGCCAGTCGAGCGAGGCCTGAATGGCCGTGAAGTTCGCCGATTGGTTTAGGGAAAATCGATCGTCCAAGCTCCGCTTCTTGAACGAGCCGGTTTGTTCGAGTGTAACGGCAGCTGTAACTAACCTGGTTATCAGAACCGATACTAACGGCGTGAATCATTCCGTCGCCGTCAAATAAATGGTGTCCGGCTAACGGCGTAAACATAGGGTTAGCACCGTTACGGATGTAGACTCCCCGTAGACATGGAGGAATCTGGCCAACGACTTGTAAACCGTTCTTAACCGGACATTCATGAACCGGACCGAAATTACCGGATAATTGAACAGCTGGGTCGGTTGGTTTAGGTAACGGTTGATTGCGTTCCATGGGAATAACTATGGACGACTCGATCTTATCGAGCATCGAAGCAGCTAACTTCTGCATATGGTTTAAGTTGGGATGTGTGGGCTCAAGCTTCACCGGTGACGGAGGTGAAGTCGCCGGAGAAGTGTTGGTCGGAGGGAATTCCGGAAGTTTTGTTCTCTTTTTAAAAGGGTTAATGAGAAGTTGAGATTTAGTATGAGAAGGAGAATTTTTTGCATGTTTGGTTTGTGGGAGTGAGTGAAAGTGAGAGGAAGTCTTCAATGGAAGAAGATCAGAGTGAAGAGAGTGTTGCATGGCGGCGAAGTAAGAGTTTAGCTTCATAAACATGAGGAAGTTTTCCAGCACCTTTTTATAACTAGTGTTTTGTTTTTTCTCAACATGCGGTTTCAAGCTAGACTGTAGTAGATTCCTGACACCTGGCATAATAGCGTATCTTCTTCTTTTTTTAGTAAAAGATTTGAACTTTTTTTTCTTTTCAATTTTGTTTCTCCATATATACTATACTAAGTAAGAAAATCAAATTGTCAAGACTAAAATAATTACTGACATAATTAGGTTTTGTTTCTCCATTTAGAATATCTCCTTCTATTACTAGCATAAATATATTTGACTCTCCATTCTATACGAAGAAACAAATTCTAATTATTTTGGTCACGAAAATCATATGTGCTTATAAAATTATGTTGTTTCCTTTATTCAATTTGTATCTTTTAAATCCTTTTTTGAGCCTCTATATAAAAAAAATATCTCCTTGATCTCATGTTCATTAGATTTTTTTTTTTTTTATAGTTATGTACCTTTATAATTTAATTTTGATATTGAGAAAATTAAATAATGTGCTTTGAATACATATCAATATAAAATTTAAATATATTATTAGTGGTCTCAAAGTGTTAGTACCATGGATTGACCCAATTTACCTATAATTTTGGTAGATTCGAACCCATGTAAATAAATGAGTTTTATGGGTTGTATCCAATGAATTTATGAGTTTAGTGGATTAACCCATTAAAACCTATGGATATCCATATTTTTATTGTTAACACTTTAAAATAATATATGATTTACAATATATTCAACATTTTCATAACTAATGTAACTTGAGAATTATCTTTCAGTATTTGTTCTCGTATTCTAAACAAATACTTGACTTTTTTCTAACCATGTTCAAATTTTACTTTGTAGAAGATCATTTATATTACTATTTTTAGTACCGGTTATTATTATATATCTTTTTGCTAATATACTTTTTATAATGAAACTGAAGAATTAGAAGGCGATATCAACAAATCAAATGCTGCTCAATAAGACATACGTATTTTTTGAATCACCTATTGAATTTATGGTCTTTTCTTTTATGATGACACTACAATATTTAGTATTTATACATCTACGTATTTTGCTATTTGAACTTTTTGTTTGACTTTCTTTTGACACGATTGGAATTTAATATATATTATATTTTTAACTTTATTATTTATTTAACATATAGATGGGTAATCATATAATCAATTAAAAAAAATAAATTATTTATTATTAAGTTTGGGTACATAAATTCTAACCCATCAAATATATAGATGAATTGTCTGCCCATTAAAATTCCAAACATATATATACATATCTTTGTCACACATAATATATATATCTTTTTCAAACCTCTTTTACGATTTACTATAGAAAATAACAAATAATGAAAATGAAAGTAAATCATTACAAATTACAGTTAATTTTTTTATGGTAATTTAATATAAGGAGTAGTACAAAATAGTTGTATAACATTGTACTGTTTATAATTATTTTTACTGTTTAATTTTAGTATAAACTTTTTTTTTTATGATCAGGGAGTTGTGGGCCAAATCCGTACATCTTTCGAGGGCATGATCCAAACCATGTTTTATAACGCTCTTTTGGAGAACAGACCCTTCCCACTATGAATTAAACCCGGGAGCACAACATCACCAACGACTGCGCTTAAACCAACTGGGACAACTCAACGTTGGTGTATAAACATTTTTTTGAGTTATATATAGATTTTTGTAAGAAGGAAAATAGATTTATTTGTGTGTGTATATATATATATATACACCTTTTTGTACACAGACATTAAACTTTATATATTTCATTTGCAAAAAAAATTCATGATATATTGTAGAAACATAAATCATTACAAATTAAAGTTCATTTTTTTCTTTTTATGGTCATTTTAACTTTAAAACATTATAATTATTTTTAGAAAAAGTCTTTGTCACCAACTATAACATAATATGTCACAACACATATTAATTAATGAAATTAATTTAATAATTTTTGTATTTTAATAAATTGAATTTAAAATATTCAATAAAACAATTTCGATAAACTATACCAAATCTTTCTTCAAAAGTCCATCATAAATATTAATAATGTGTATTTAGTTGTCAATTATTTGTAAGAAGGTTTTTTTATTAAGCTTATTAGCAAAAAATTAGTCAAGAAATATGTAAAATACAAATTAATCAACTGGGCTTCTACCTCTGGTGGTAAAGGACTCATAGCTGTGAGTTCCGCCACTTGGGTTCAAATTCTGACCATCGTCAATTAACATGGGGTGAATTTTGGCGGTCCTCCTGGATATCCTTGGTGATTGCGGACGCTTTGGATCTAGTCGGAGTCCTTCAAAACTCCGGATACCAGGATCATAAAAAAAAATACAAATTAATTATTTGCTAATATCGGTGTTATACTATATATGGCCGATAATTCGTTAAAAATAAAAAAATAATCCATATAAAACTAAAAGTTTCAACATAGTTATGGCGGATTTTGGTTTCAACCTTCCGTTGGATATCCATTTCTTTCGTAACTTTGTTCATGTTACGATATTGTCTGACTAGATTCAGAAACATGCATAATGTGAGGGTTTTTGTGACTGATTCATACCAACAAACACCTCTACTTCTTGACCGCCTTATCGAAAGATATTTCTTATATTAACTAAATTAGGTTTAAAAAAAACTTGATTGTCTGTTGTGGAAGCTAGCTTTATAAAGTCCTCAAACCTCGCAACTTATTCTTCGACTTCCAAAAAGTTCGAATAAGTTGTGTTGGAATTTTATAAATCTATAAACAATAATTCATATCAAAAGTGTACCTGGTGAAACTATGATTTATCCATCTCTTTCGTAACTTTGTTCACGTTAAGATCTTGTCTGACTAGATTCAGAAACATCCACAGTATGAGGGTGTCTGTGACTGATTCATACCAACAAACACCTCTAATCCTTGACCGCCTTATCGAAAGATATTTATTATATTAACTAAATTAGGTCAACAAAAACTTGATTGTCTTTTGTGGAAGCTAGCTTTATAATTTAAAGTCCTCAAACCTCGTATGATGCAACATATTCTTCGACTTCTAACAAGTTTAAATAAGATGTGTCAGAATTTTATAAATCTATAAACAATCATTCATATCAAAAGTGTACATGGTGAAACTATAATTTGGTTTTCTGAATTATGGAATGAATCTTCCAAAGCAAATCCTGTGTATCTTTATCTCTTTGCTGTTGGGATACAGAGATTGCTTTGGGACAATAACCTCTATTTATAGAGAATTAATTTTAAGTTTTGCCCCTCATCAAACTAAAAATTATCAAAGGTATCCACAATTAATTATTTCATAACACTTATGCCTCAAGTCTTTACTTTATTACAAAAGTGACCACATAATATTTGACTTAGTAAATAATGATCCTAACACTTTATTATATACATGTGTGAACCTAAATAGATCTTACAATCTTGTACCGGGTCATATATGTATCTTGAAAAGTGTTAGACCTTAGTGAGCTCAATATTGTCATTATTTCCAAGGCACAAACAATCTAGTCCATTAACCATTTCAACTTAGGAACATAGCGGTTTTTTGTTATATCAATCATAACTAAACCTTCAGTGGTCACGTAAATCAACATAGTTAATTAACATAGACCAATTACGAAATATGTGGCATGAAAATCACATGAAAGGTGATCGGTACATGTCAATTTTCAACTGGCCCTACTTTAGGGAGATCTTTAACTTCATTATACAAAGTATAAATCGAAACTTTAGTTTAAACTTTATTTTTGATCATAAATGTGTAAAAAACACAACAAAATAACATAAAATCCAAAACCAAATAACATACTCCCACTAAGCCAAAAGATCCTCAAACACCGAAATGTCCATTCGAGCAGTATACTCATGAAAGACCCTTGGCACAATACCTTTGGTAAGAGGATCCGCTATCATAGATTTTTTCCCTAAGTGTTGTATAGAAATCTCTCTACTTTGTACCCTTTCTTTAACAACTCGGTACTTGATGTCTACAAGTTTAGAATCAACCGAACTTCTATTATTACCGAAGTAAAGAACAACTGACCTATTGTCACATATAACTTTAGTGGTCGTTCAATTCCTTATAGAATTCTCAGCCCCGTGAAAAAATTACTCAGCCAAATTCCTTGATTTGATGCCTCATAGATTGCTACCAGTTCTGCAGCCATGGTGGAGGAAGTTACGAGTGATTGTTTCGCACTAAGCCATGAAATAGCTCCACCAGCCAACAGAAAAACATAACCTAATGTAGATTTCCTACTATCTTGGCATCCCGTAAAATCAGAGTCAGAATACCCAATGATCTCCACATTATATGATCTTTGATAAGTGAGCATATAGTCTTTTGTTCTCTACAAGTACCGCATGAACCTTTTGGCTGCTTTCCAATGGTCCATACATGGATTGCTTAAGTATCTGCCATAAACTGCAACAATGTGTACAATATCCGGACGCATACAAACCTGAGCATACATTAGACTCCCTACTGCCGATGCATAAGGGATCTTCTGCATTTTTTGAATTTCCAAAGTTCCTTTAGGGTACTGATCGAGACAAAGCAAATGAAGTATCCCCTGGTTTGCAATCTTGCATGCCAAATCTCTTAAGAATTTTATCAATATAACTCTTTTGAAAAAATCCAAGAATTCATCGAGAACGATCTCGATGAATCTCAATTCTAAAGACAAAAGATGCCTCACCAAGATCTTTCATCTCAAAATTTTCCTTAAAAATCTCTAGGTTTCAACAAGCATGCTCATATCGTTGGTGGCCTATAGTATGTCGTCGACATATAAAACCAGGAAAATACACTTGCTCCCACTGAACTTTTGATACACACAATTTTCAACCAAATTCACCTCAAAACAAAAGGAGATGATAATCTTATGAAATTTTTGGTACCATTGACGATATTGGGATCAAAAATGGTATACTCGAAATTAACGTTGAAAAATACAATAAGATCCCGACAAGAGGCAATCGCAATCTTCGGACAAACGCTTTAGTTCCAAATATTGTTTACGGACGAAGGAGTATGCGCTTTAGTGCCAACTGGCGAGATGACCTTGTCTCGAACCTTCCATCTCTCATTTTGTATCATTCCAGATTTCTATTAAAATTTTACGATAAAACCGTAAAACTCATTCTTTTCGTATAATTTTTGAATCAATCGTATAAACGGTTTCGGTCATCTTAAGCACCAAAGTTACCTTACCAATACGATTATTCCCTACAACTTGTGAAACAATCGTTTGACTCATAGAAATCCGGAATCTCTGGGAAAATTAGGGTTTGTCTGATTATAACAAAGGTATTCTTCGGTTTGATTCCCGAAGAATAAAGAGATCGATCGTTCCACTCAGGGATTGATCGATCCACCTCTGAAACATGCACAAACTTTGAAGCAACTTGCAAAAGTTCAGTCCTCGTGCCCCATAGACCTCGGGTTCCTAATGAAGAACATATGTACTATGATGATGTTTCTCAACAATTTCTTCCATTAAGATGACTTCATAATTTAGAGTATGTAGGTGAATTCGTAATTCCAGTTAAAGTTAAAGGAGTCCTCTTCAAAAAATCACTTTGTGACACTGGTGCTAATGTCAGCGTCATGTCAAAGATGGTCGTTGAAAAGCTGGGACTTAAGAATATCAGACCTTCAGGAATGTCTTTTGCATTGGCTAACAATTATGTCGTGTCTTCAAGTGATTTTGTGGCTGATGTAATGGTGCAAGTAGGAGATTGCATAGTTCCTGTTGATTTCCATGTCTTTGACACAAATGGAAATTCAGAAGGGTCACTAGTTCTGGGGAGACCTTTCTTAGCATCAGTAGAAGTTGTGATGCACGTCCCCAAGAAGCGAATCTATCTTACAAACATCCAGAAAACGTTATATTATCCTTTAGTACCTTACATACCCACATCAAGGATCATCATGATCAAAGAGCTAAAAGCGGTGCAGGCTTCTTAGACCGAATCTGAAGACTCTGATGTTAAGGTCATGAACAACGAATCTCAAGTTCCAATCAAGGGTTCAACCCCAAGAATCAAGAAAAAGGATAAGATAAACTTGAAGAAGATCAATGAGAATGCCGAGTTGGATTTTACTAATCAAGGAAATGAAAAAGGTTCTCCAAAAAAGCTTCAAAAGACAAGGATAAAGGTGAAAGGAATTTGAAAAAAGTCAAAAAGGACACTCATCTGACTTTAATTCCCAAGTCATTAAGTGAAGAATAGGTTGATTATAGGGTGAAGAGTAAGAGTTTTCCAAAACCTTTCTCTAAGGTTATAATTCCCTTTTCTCAAGATTTTAAAGACAAGGAACATATTTCAAAAAGGCAGCGATGAATAAGATGCTGATGCTGCAGATCTCAGATGTGGATGGTAGAGCTATTGCCTTTATAGGTGCTGAATCAGATTCAACTTAAAGGTAAGTAAGTTTAGCTATAGACATTAAATAAAGCGTTGAGTGGGAGACAACCCACTAATTTTATTTTTCTTATTTGGTTTTTGATTAGAGTCAATCCTATTTAGTTTACTAACCTATTAATTTTTAGTTTTGAGTTTAAGAGATGTTTCAGGAATATTCAGGAAATTTCGTCGGACATACCGGTCGATGAATCCGTCGATGGATCGATCAATCCAGGCCCATGGATCTCTTTAACACATTTTCAGAGATCGATCGACCCTTCGTAATAAAAACCAGCTGATCTCTTTTTCCAGGTAAGTACTAAAACTCTTTTGAACTATCCGTTTTATCTATTTATTTTAGGGTCATTATTTCTTCTCTTTGGTTTATTTTCACACCAGGACGGTGTGATTTAAGTCTGGGGGAGGGAGTATAGCTACTAACCATGTTTTGTTTCTTTTTGATGTTTCATCAGTTTAGTGAAAATTTTCAAATTTTTTTGTTTTTGAATTAGTCGTGTTTAGTCGAGACGGAGGAACAATGACAAGAATTTGTGATGATAACCAACCTAATGTGAGTATAATATTGATTTTTTTTAGATTACTGGCCTAGATTTAACTGATATGTTAAGGATTGGAACCCCCATTGCTGATTGTTTTGTTTCTGAAAGTCTGAATCTTTTGGGTTGTTGATGATTTGATGCTAGGTCTACCATGATAGGACTTAATTTGAACTTAATTTCTCTTGCTTGTGGTGGTAAGATACTTTGAAAGCTAAGTTCCTTGCTCTTCAGTGTTATGTAAAACCGACAAGTTCTTTTAGTATGATCCAGATCCTTTCTCTCTCTCCCTTCATAAAATAAAAAAAAACGGTTCAGAAAAAGGGTTGAAAGCGTGACCTAGAAGTCTGTAGTCAACCCCATCGAATTGTCGGCTGCTAAAAAGTAAAAAGAAAGAAAAGCGCAGAAATGCGAAAAAGAAAAGAAAAGAAAAACAGTAATAAAAAGAAAATAAAAAGAAGTGAGAAATTGGGGAAAAAAGGTCAGGACCAGAAGTCGATTGATGCTCTGTTTGGTATGAACATTTTGATAGAAGATGTGCTTTTTCGAATTGAATCGATACCCCATAGGTGAGAATTCATTTATCTTAACTAAATTGAACTTAATGAGCTGGTTGAGATGACTTTATGGTTTGATTGATATTGGGTTTAGAGTAGGAAACATGCTTTTAGTTATGTGGTGGTAAATAGTCATTTCATAGTGGTTGTTTAGGATCAGTGTCTTTTGAGTTTTGATATTTATGCTTGAGGTTGCTGAGATTCTGAGAGTTCCTGTGTGGTTTCAAAACCTTTTCTCTAGATTGGGTCTTGCTTCACTTGAGGACAAGCAAAGATCTAATTCTGGGGGAATTTCTCTTTGGCATCATTCGAGTATTTTCCATGTTTTTCTGGCATATTTTCATGTTTCTAGGTGTTTTGGACGTTCTGGAGCAAAAATGTGGATTTGTGCACAAAATGGATGCGATTTGACAAATGCAGAAGCAGAGTTCAACAAAAGAGCCAAAAGTTAATCAACATTTGAAGATGTTTCTATGAATGGAATTTGCTGAGATTCTAACCCAAACTAGCCAAAGTTAGCTTTCATATGAAAGTGATTTGAGATCAATCCATTGAGACAATCAAAAGTTATGGAAATTTTACTGAAGACTGGTCAAGCTGTCTCGCAGAAGAAACATGTGCAAGACTTGAGGAAGTAGATCGATCGATCTATGTGGAGATCGATCGATCCAGAAGCTTATCAAAGTTACGAAAATTGAGATCGATCGATCCACGCTTAGATTGATCGATCCCTGAAGTGAAGGATGTTAGATCGATCGATCCATATGCTCAAGATTGTTTGAAGATTTTTAAAAAAACGTTTATGTTCTCAAGACTTATCACTGGTTTTCCTTATTAGGTTTTATATTATTTTTATTCTTTTTGAACTCTATATAAGCTAGAGGCTTAGGGTTTTATTAAACACGACACACAACACAATTCAGTTTTACAATTTATTACTTTTGGGAGCTTTTCTAAGAGAGATGAATCCTGACACCTATATTTGGAGAAAATTCTGAACTCTCTTATTTGATTAAATATGGTTTTTGAATATGCTTTCTCTATTGATGATTGTTGATTGCTTGGCTATGTCTGAGTAGTCTCTTTGTTAGGTTTTAGGGATTTCCCAGGAAAAACAGGTTTTGATGCTTAGGATTTGACTTTAATGGCTTCAATTTGTTAGGTTCTTAGTCTAGATTTGTTATCATTGCTTGAATTAGCTTAATCACCTAGTACATGATTTTAGGTTAATAAATACAAAGGGATTTGGTTTATTTATCTGACCTAGTCTAGATGAATAAGTGTCTCTGCTTGCGGGAGTATTGTCTTTGATGCTTATGAACATATCAAATCTATAATCACTGCATGATTTAATTGTCTAATTAAGAGATCTAAGATTTCGGAAGAAGGTTAGTCTTTATTTCTAGAAATTCTATCATAGGGTTCTAATACTTTGGGAAGAGATTAGTATATTGTCGTCTTTTGAGTTGAGAACTATTTTCAATCATTAATCTTGCTTGTCAACTTGAACTTCAAACCTGAATACCTGTGGAAATTCCCTATCACCTAGCGTTTTATTTTATTGGTTTACATTCGCTTTAATTTTCATTCGTTCGAAAAACAATCTTTCTTTTATTTTTTTTCTTAGCTAGAATCGATATAGGAACTGAGAGTCACACTATATCTTGTGGGATTTGACCCTTTACTATACTACTAGGATCTGTTCTCTGCAGTGTAGTTTTAGGAATTAAAACATGAACCTATCACACTGCCCTAGTCAGTCGTGAAGGTTAGCAAAATGGGCGATCAATTTGAGCAAATACGATGTCGAATATCGGAAAATGATTTGTACAAAATCGCAGGTCCTGGTCGACTTTTTAGTAGAACTCCCAACCGAAACCATGACGAACCATGAACCAAACATGGTCTGGACCCTCCGCGTCGATGGATTTTCATCCAAATAGGGTTCAGGGGTTAGAATCCAACTCACGTTGCCAACTAGAGAAATACTAGAACAATCATTCCGACTGATGTTCCACGCGTTAAATAACGAAGCCGAATACGAAGCTCTTATCGCTGGGTTACGACTAGATCATGGACTCAAAATAAAAATATCCACGCCTATTGTGACCCACAAATTATCTCGAGCTAGCTTAGCGGAGAATACGAGGCCAGGGAAAAAGGATGGAATTGTATTTAAATCTCGTCCAAGACCTTTCCAGAACTTTAACCAATTCGCCCTCAGATGAATACTTCATTTGGAAAACGTGCAGGTCTATCCTTGGCAGCTCTAGCATCAAGCTCTGACCCAGGTCATAGAAGAGTCATCCATGTAGAGTTCATTGAACATCCAAGCATCGGTCCCCCGATCGTCACGAATTTGATTCAATCATCGGACGAAGATGTCAAAGAAACTGATAACCCCAGAGAGAATCCAAAACAATGTGGGTACTGATGTGATAAACCGTGGTTGTAGGAGATTCGAGCGTACATAGCCGAAGGTGTTTTACCTGCGGAGAGATGGGCTGCTCGATACACTTTACTAGATGGGGACAAATCAAGGAGACAAATCGCAGAAAATTATGGAAGAAGTCGACTCTATATCATGCAGAAATAATTTCGGCGGACGATCCCTCTTAGTTAAAATCAAGCGTCACAACTATTACTGGCCAACTATGCCCAAGGATTGCAAAAAAATTGCTCGCAAGTGCGAAAAATTCCAAAGCACGCACCAATGATCTACCAAGCCGCGAAACTCCTCTCGTCTATTTTGGCGCCATATCCATTCATGCAACGGTCGATGGACATCGTTGGACCTATGCATAATTTTAAACAGAAAATCTTCCTGCTAGTCTTAATAGATTTCTTTTCGCAATGGATTGAAGCCGATTCATACGCAAGCATCAACGACGCTCAAGTCAAAAGTTTAGTATGGATAAATATCATATGTAGACTCAAAGTCCCATACGAAATCATAGCGGAAAACATGTCTCGGTTCATTCCAAGGAGATGAAGCATTTTGCAAAAACTTGAAGATACAATTAACTAAATCGACCCCAAGATATCCGCAAGGAAAGAGGTAGGCGAAAACTATCAATAAAACCATCCTAGATAGACTGAAGAGGCGTATGGACGCAAAGAAAGGTCGATGAGCCAAAGAACTCAAAGGAGTCATGTGGTCCCACCGAACGACACCAAGAAAAGAATCTGGAGAAACTCTGTTCGCTCTTTTATATGGATCATAATGCATAATCTCCACGGAAGTCGAATTCCCAGAGATACGGAGAAAGCTGCTCCTAGAGCAAGAAAAAATGAACAATTAAATGCTACTAGATAGTCTAGACCTCATCAATGAGTGTCGAGATCATGCTCTCATATGTATCCAAAATTACCAACAAGCAGCGGCAAAATACTAGAACTCAAACGTACAAAGTCTTAGGTTCGAGGAAGGTGACATGGTTCTACACTAAGTGTTCCAAAATACCGTAGAACAAAACACGGGAAAACTGGAAGCAAACTAGGAAGGACCATACAAAGTCATAAGGATAATCCGACCATGAGCGTTTGAAATCACTATAGTGCAGAACGTCAAAATTCCAAGAAATTGGAATGAAATGCACCTCAAGAAATACTATCACTTAGCAAAAACATCAAAACACAATTGCACTACGAGACGGCTTGATCCCTGAAAAGGGTATGTAGGTAATTTTTGCGAGAAAAGTGTAGTTGTCCCCCTCTCGAAAAGGGTGGGGGGGGGGGGNTATACCTGTATACTGTCATATCTTAAAATATATAAATTTTTATACTTGATATTTTTGATAATTTTCTGCAATAAGAAAAAAGACAACTTTACTTATAAATTTCTGCTATCTCTTTACATGTCAAACATATCCGATTAAAAGACATCTGAATAACAAAAAATCCTGTATTACCCAGAAACTTAAATCATACGAACAATCCTCTTAAAAAACTTTTAACTAAGATTTTTCCTCATTCACAAGGACTGGCATGCCCTTCAACGAATCGCATGAACATCTCTCAAACACTAACTAAACGAAAAACCTTCGAGCGAAAAAGAACTCTCAGAAAAAGCAAGATGTCGTAAATTTCCAAACATAAACTTCCAAACTCGTACGAATCATCAGACTCCAAAATCAAAAACGAGCAGACACTCGCTCTAATATTAAACCCGTCAATTGGCCCCAACAAACGAACTAGTAACCTAATGATAGGTTCAGGTTTTAATCTTAAATCTGCACTGCAGAGAACAGATCCTTGTAGTATAGTAAAAGGTAGAACCCCACAAGGACCAGATAGTGCGATTTTCAGTTAAAAATCATTTCTAGCTAAGACAAAAATAAAAGAAAGATTTATTTTCGAAACGATTGAAAATTAAAGCGAATAATTAAAAGCGAATGGAAACAGGTAAAATAAAATGCTAGGGGGTAGAGAAATTCCGCAAGTATTCAGGTTGACAAGCAAGATTAACAAATAAAAATAGTTCTCAACTCAAAAGATGACTGTAGACTAATCTCCTCCCGAAGTATTAGATCCCTATGATAGAATTGCTAGAAATAAAGACTAACCTTCTCCCGAAATCTTATATCTATAAATTAGACAATTAAATCATGCAGTGATTGCAGATTCGATATGTTCATAAGCATCAAAGACAATACTCCCGCAAGCAAAAACACTTATTCATCTAGACTAGGTCAGATTAAATAAACCAAATCCCTTTGTATTTATTAACCTAAAATTATGAACTAGCTGATCAAGCTAATTCAAGCTATGATAACAAATCAAGACTAAGAACCTAACAAATTGAATCCATTAAAGTAAAACCCTAACCATCAAAACATGTTTTCCTTGGGAAATCCCTAAAACCTAACAAAGAGACTACTCAGACATAGCCAAGCAATCAACAATAATAAATAGAGAAAGCATATTCAAACACCAGAATTAATAAAATAAAAGAGTTCATAGTTCTTCTCCAAATACATGTGTCAGAATTCGGCTCTCTCAAAAAAGCTCTCAGAAAGTAATGAATTGTATTGTGAGTTATATATTGTGCTCTTGTGTTTTATAAAACCCTAAGCCTCTAGGTTATATAGAGTTTAAAAAGAATAAAAAGAATATAAAACCTAATAAGGAAAACCAACGATAAGTCTTGAGGACGGAAACGTCTTTTTGGCAATCTTCAAATAATCTCGAGCATATGGATCGATCGATCCAAGTGTGGATCGATCGATCTGACGTCCTTCTCTTTACGGATCGACCGATCTAAGTGTGGATCAATCGATCTCAACTTCTGTAACTTTGATAAGCTTCTGGATCGATCGATCTCCACATAGATCGATCGATCTACTCCATCACGTGCTTCACATGTTTCTTCTACGAGACACCTTGACTAGTCTTCAGTAAAATCGTCCTAACGTTTGATTTCCTCAATGGATTGACCTCAAATCACTTTCATGTGAAAGCTAACTCACAGGGCCAGTTTGAGTTAAAATCTTAGCCCATTCCCTTCATTGAAACATCTCCAAATGTTGATTAACTTTTGGCTCTTTTGTTGAACGCTTCTTCTGCATTTGCCAAATCGCATCCATTTTGTGCACAAATCCACCTTTTTGATTCAGAACGTCAAAAACACTTAGAATCATGAAAATATGGCCAAAACACAAGGAAAATACTCGAATGATGCCAAATATCAAGTATAAATACCCACTAAAAAGCATCAAAATCAAGTGATATCAATTCCCCCAGACTTAGATCTTTGCTTGTCCTCAAGTAAAGCAAGACCCAATCTAGAGAAAAGTTTTGAAACCACACAAGAACTCTCAGAATCTCAGAAACCTCAAGCATAAATATCAAAACTTAAAAGAAACCGATCCTAAACAACCACTATGAAAGAACTGTTTACCACCACATAACTAAAAGCATGTTTCCTACTCTAAATCCAACATTAATCAAACCATTAAGTCATCTCAACCATCTTATTAAGTTCAATTCAATTAAAATAGATGCATTCTTACCTATGGGGAATCAATTCAATGCGCACAAGCACCTATCCTGTCAAAATGCCCATACCAGACAAAGCATAAATCGGCTCTGGTCCTGACCCTTTTCCCCCCTTTCTCACTTTTTTTTTCTTTTTCGCATTTCTGCGCTTTTATTTTCTTTTTACTTCTTAGGCAGACAACAATTCGCTGGGGTTGACTACAGACTTCTAGGTCACCCTTTCAACCCTTTTTCTGAACCGTTTTTTATATTCTAGAAGGGAGAGAGAGAAAATATCCATATCATACTAGAAGGACTTGTCGGTTTTATAGAACACCGAAAAGCAAGGCACTTAGCTTTCAAATTATCTTACCACAACAAGCAAGAGAAATTAACTTCAAATTAAGTCCCATCATGGCAGAGCTAGCATCAAATCATCAACAATCCAAAAGATCCAAACTTTCAGAGACAAAACATTCAGCAATGGGGTTCCGATCCTAAACATACCAGTTAAATCTAGGCCAATAATCTAAAAAGAATAATACTATACTCACATTAGGTTGGTTATCATCACAGATTCTGGTCATTATTCCTTCGACTCAACTAGACACGACTAATTTAAAAACAAAAAATTTTGAAACTTTTCACCAAACTGATGAAATATCAAAATGAAACAAAACATGGTTAGTAGCTATACTCCCTCCCTCCAGAATTAAATCACACTGTCCCGGTGTGAGATAAAACCAAGAGAAGGAATAATAACCATAAAATAAATATATAAAATGAATAGTTCAAAAAAGTTTCAGTACTTACCTGGAATAAGAGATCGGCTGGTTTTTTAATACGAAGGCTCACTCGATCCCTGGACGGATCGATCGATCTCTGACAATCTATTAAAGAGATCCATGGGCATGGATCGATCGATCCATAGACGGATCAATCAATCGGTATGTCCGATCAAATTTCCTGAATTTTCCTGAAACATCTCTTAAACTCAAAACTAAAAATTATTAGGTTAGTAAACTAAATAGGGATTGACTCTAATCAAAAACCAAATAAAAAGAAAAATCAAATTAGTGGGTTGCCTCCCACCCAGCGCTTTATTTAACGTCTATAGCTAGACGAACCTACCTCCTAAGCTGACTCTAATTTAGCACCAATAGAGGCAATAGTTCTACTATCCATCTTTGAGATCTGCAGCTTCAGCATCTTATTCATCGCTGCCCTCTTTAAATATGTTTCCTTGTCTTTAAGATCTTGAGCAAATGGAATTCTAACTTTAAAAAGGTTTTGGAAAACCCTTACTCTTCACCCTATACTCAACCCATTCTTCACTGAATGACTTGGGAGTCAAAGTCAGATGAGTGTTCTTCTTGCCCTATTTCAAACCCCTTTCCCCTTGATCCTTGTCTTTTGAATCTTGTTTTAAAGCACCTTCTTCTTTTCCTTGATCAGTCAAATCCAACTCGGCATTCTCATTGATCTTCTTTAAGTTTATCTTACCCCTTTTCTTTATTCTTGGGGTTGAACCCTTGATTGGAACTTGAGATTCCTTGTTCATGACCTTAAAATCAGAGGCTTAAGATTCAGCCTGAGAAATCTGCGCCGCTTTTTCCTCTTTGATCATGATGATCCTTGATGTAGGTATGAAGTTACTAAGGGATAATAGTACGTTTTTTGGATGTTCTTGAGATAAATTCGCTTCTTAGGAACATGCATCACAACTCCTACTGATGCTAAGAACGGTCTCCCTAGAACTAGCGATCCTTCTGAATTTCCATTTGTGTCAAAGACATGGAAATCAACAGGAACTACGCAATCCCCTACTTGCACCATCACATCAGCCACAAAACCGCTTGAAGACACGACATAATTGTTAGCCAATGCAAAAGACGTTCCTGAAAGTCAGATATCCTTAAGTCCTAGATTTTCAGCGACCATCTTTGACATGACGTTGACATTAGCACCAATGTCACATAGCGATTCCTTCAAGAGGACTCCTTTAACTTTAACTGGAATCACGAATTCACCTGGGTACTTTAACTTCTGAAGTCTTCTTAATGGAAGAAATTGCTGAGAAAAAGCATCATAGTACACATGTTCTTCATTAGGGATCCGACGTCTATTGGTGCACGAGGTCTGAAATTTAGCAAGTTGCTCTGATGTTTGTGCAGGTTTCAGAGGTGGATCGATCGATCTCTTTACTTTTTGGAAATCAATCCAGATTGGATCGATCGATCCCTCTTTGGATCGATCGATATGAACCTCTAAATCACTTCTCAAATTCCAAAAATCTGCAGATTTTGCAGACTCATCATCCTTTTTCCCAGAATTCAAATTCATCGCCTTGCAATATCTTTTGGGGTTATCTTCAACCTTTCCTGGTAGTATACCAGCCTGTCTTTTAACTACTTCTGAAGTTTAAGCTACTTGTACACCCAAGTTCTTCACATGAATAGACAACGATTCGAATTTGTTGTTCAAATCGTTATACATACCATCGAACTTCGCATTCAGATTCTTCTCAGACTGTTACTGACTCTCCAAGATCTGCTTCAGCATCATCTCCATCTTATTCTCTTGTTGAATCTGAGGTTGATCTGCTTGTTGGAAACCAGGTTGAGAGGTTTGGTGAAAACCTCATGATATCTGGCCAAATGATTGTCCAGACTTCTGTGCAAAGGTATTCTAGGGAAGATATGACTAATCTTGAGGATTCAAAACGTTTGTACTCCTCCATGAGAGATTACCTTTGTTGTAACCTGGATTGTACACTTGGTTGTAGACTATTTTCCCTTGGCTATTAATATAGCTAACCTCTTCTATGTTCTAAGATTCATTGACTGCAAAGAAATGAGCTTCAACTTTCTCTACATCCTCAGCAAAACTGACATGCTTCTCATTATGTTTCTTGAGAAACTAAGTAAGAAGATCCTTTACCTCTGCTAATTCAGAAGAATATGAACTAGATGATCGCACCCTTCGATCATAGTCAGGACAGTGGTTGCTGTTGCTAGCAGCAAGGTTGTCAATTAGCTTATAGGCTTCATTAACTGGTTTAGTCATGAAATCGCCATTGCTAGCTGTGTCTAGAGAGATTGGTATTTCTGATCAATACCTCTATAGAAAGTGTTGAGGAGGTTCAACTCAGAAAATCCATGATGGGGACAATCCGGAAGGTACTCTTTAAACATGTCCCATGCTTTATAGAAGGATTCCACCGGTCCTTACTGAAATTGAGAGATCTTACTTCTCAAATTGTAAGTTCTGGTGGAGGTGTAAAAGTGATTCTGAAACTTGGCTTTACACTCATCCCAAGTCTCTATTGAGTTAGCTGGTAACGACTTAAACCACCTAAGAGCTCTATCAGCTAGAGAATGATTGAAGATCTTACAATGCACGAAGTCTTTAGATACTCCATTTAGCTGAGTTGTGCTGCAAATGTCTTCAAAACTATCGATATGATCCATAGGATGCTCAATAGACAAGCCATGAAACTAGTTTTTTTTTAGCAACTGGATGAGCTGAAACGAGAACTGGTAATCCTGTCTCTAAGGCTGTCGAGGGTGGAGAGCATTCTTGTTGACTAGGAAAGCTTCAGACTAGGAAAGCTTCAGGGTTGTTGAAATCGCCAACCAGTACCCTGTTTTGGTGAGGTGGGCGATTTTGATTTAGTCAAGGCGAGACTTGATCGCCATTATCGCCATTACATTCGCCCTTGGTTGGCGTTTCCACCTCTTTGGACAATGACCTCGTGATTCTCGATTTGAACAATGACTATGTCTACCGGCATTTCCACGTTTCCCATCTTAGCAAGAATTTCATGAGCTATTCCTCGTGAGAGCATAGTCTGACCACCAGCGGATCTCACCTTAACTTGGTTTCCAGATGTTTCCTTTTGAAGCATCCCTTTACCAATCATAGTCGGGCTCACAAAATTGTGTGTTGCCCTAGAATAAAAAGAGAAGTATGTTTCTACACCACCTATCACTAAGGTCCCTACACATTCATTCCCCAGAATACTAAGTTCCGTCCCGGTTTTATGCATGATGCAATGCAGAAATCTTAAATTAATTTAGGAAAGGCTTGCGAACTTACTAGTGATCGCATTGAAGTTCTCGGCCTCGCCTCTCTCCCTTGTTAGTTCGTAGACTCACGGTGCTCCAGCCTGTTTCCTTTTGGCTTGCGGCTGCGAGTCGTTTTCACCTCGGCCACCTTTTTAACCCACTTGCCTTTCGGCTAACATCTTAGGGCATTTTATTTGAAAATGCTCGGGTTTACCGTAATGGTAACAAGTCCTAGGATTCATCCCACTTGTTCCACTGTGGCCTTGTTCCATTTGCGAACAATTCTGGATCCCATGGTCCTTACTTCTGCATCAAAGGCACGCACCAGTTGCCTTCCAACATTCACCATCGTGCCTACTTCTACACGTCTTACACTCAACATTCCTCACAACAGCCTTGCGGTCATCCACCACTTCAAGTTTCCGCTTACGGTCACCACCATTGTTAGTCTACTTAGGTGGCTGGGTCCATGAACAGTACAAGGCAAACTCTTCTTCAAGATCCGCCTCTATCATAGCTACCCTTTCCACCAGTTCAGAAACCGAACTAAGGGTTTGGACCTAGCAATGCACATGAATCCTAGCCATACTGCTCCTCCATTTATTTGCCTCTATTAGATCATAACTTCGTGTGAAGTGTTTGGTTCCAGTCTTGAGATGTGCTCCAACACACTCAAGTATTCCATATTCCTAGGCGCAACTCTTGGCGAAGGAGGCATGATCTCCATTACTTTAGGAAGTACTGCATTTTCCCCAGCACCAAGGGGTTGGGCAGTGAGAATCATAGCGGACTGACCACCGTTACGTTCTCACCCACATGACGAGTTTGGACAATTTTCTTGCCGTCCTCGGTCATTGCCATAATGGCTTTCCACATCATCACCCTGGTGGGAACTGCAAAAAAGTCGGCTTTCTTTTTCTGCTTCTTTCCCCCTTCCAACCCGCATCATCTCCCAACTCAACATTAGAGGATTCCACCATCTCTTCCAGATATCCGTCTTGAGACGGGGTCGGATTCATGATCTTGGTTTCACCGTGAATCTCCACATTCTCCACTCGTGTTTGCATAGTAGATGCGCCTAAGTCGGGCGTGGATATGCCTCCCTCACCATTTCCTCCAACCACAGGTCCGGTTAGAGTCTTGTTCCTTTTGTTCCCAGTATCTTTCTCTCTAATCATATGTTCCGTTGGAGTTTTTTTCCTAATTCCCAACATATGCTGCAACTGTATCCGGTTCAACGTCTTGCTGCTTAACTCTCTTACCTTTTCCCGACTTGCCGCTTTTACATATTTGTAAGATCAAACAGTTACACAAACATATTCAATCTACATGTAAGGATTTTAGCGACCTACTAGTGCGATTTCTTCACGGCCAAAGAGTGGTGATCTCCCAAAACTCACACACTAGTCTAAGAATCTAGCATTCTTCGATACCAACTTGTGACACCTCGATCTAGACACTAAGTCCGGATGACCATCACACACCGAATCACTAAGTGAATCTGGCTCATTCAGTTTATTTTAATGCCTTAGCCGTTTTTTTGTCTTTTTCATATGAGGTTCAATACTGAATTCGTTAAGCCTTTAACGAGTTAGAGATTCTTATACATTGCGGAAGCAAATAAGATAAATGAGATTCTTTATTAATCAGAATTAAGATTCGTTACAACTTGACAATTTGCTCTATAGGTCATTACAAGTTTTAACATAACAATCCTAACATAAATCATGAGTTGATCATCACCCATCTTCACGACCATGAGTCCTTGCGCTAAGCTAAATCCTTCCCATAATCCCTTTTACCACCTGAAAGTCATAAAACTGATAAGTAATCCAACAGACTACTTAATGCGTGAATCATGCTTCTAGAGTAGTCTATATGCACATTTTAACCCAGTTTACCCACGATTTCACTTTTTCTGTTCAAGTTCATATTAACCCTTGGATATCCCTTTCACGGTCATTGCCTGGATCGGATAGTCCGATCTCCCCAAGTCACGCACCAAGTAAGAACAATCAGTCGGCATAGATCTTTTACTAGAAGATCGATTCAGAGATTAAAACAAGGCATAAGTTCAGTTCAAACCCAACCGAATCATCGGTGGTTTCGTTACCTTACTTAGCCTAAGTCAGACACGCACCTTTGCTTATATAGATCGGTTTACCAAACTTATCTTTCCAAGCGATACTTATTTCAGTTCGAATTCTTTAAGCCCATGATCAACTTCTTTCTTTCAATGCCTTAGTATCTCTCTCAAGTATGTTATGAAAGTTTTTGGTCTATATGTGGTGCGTGAAAATAAACCCAAGGCGTCTTATTTATAGCCTTTGTGTCATAACTGCCCCAAACCGTTCGTGCTTTTTCAAAAGGCGCGACTTCCCGACTAGGCGCCATTTTTCTCGAACAAGCACGGCTTAGCATAACCACCCAAGTGCACAACTGCTCAGCTCACACAACTAACCATCTCGACCAACCGTTCAGGTAGTGATCAGTCTAACTAGCTGGGTTAGCTAGTTCAGCTAGTCAAGCCTGACTTGAGCTAGCCTGAGGTGCGAGCAGCTGTCTCTGCTCCCTTAGTTCATTTCTTTGACCTTTCAAGGTGGATTCGAACCCTCATCACGATCCTTTATTCATCTTTCTTAGCATTTGATCATCTTTGATATTTGATAAGTCTTACATACAAGTTCCCCCTTGTTCTTAAACCGGTCCACATGACTGCGGCCTTCCTAAGGACTTACATCCTTCCACCCTTTTCCATTTCCAACTTATAAGTCTTTCTTCCCAACTCGCTTGATTTTTCCTAGCTATGGATCACTCCACGAACTAGTGAAGTTCTTGGACCTGACAATATGATCATGGAATCAGCTAGGAAAAGTCAAGATGATACATTGCTTATACTGGATGGACCAATGACAAGAGCTAAGGTTTGAAAATAAAATGAAGCATTTAGTGGACTAATTTATCAAGTTCTAGACCATAAAAATATCCAAAATTTACTTGGTATTGTTACTAAACAAGTCCAGGCCACTTAGAGTATGATACAAGTCCAAAAAGAGCCCAAAGAAACTTAGTCAAATTCTGCCCAAAGACAAACACGATATTTTGGAGACGAAGAGTCATTTGAAGACTAAAAGTTGGATTTTGATTCAATTTCTTCTCTTCTTGTTTTCTGTGCAATTTTAATAAGAATTTTAGTGACTCTTTGTCTTATTTTCTTCTTTAAATAATCAGCAAACTCATTGTAGAAGAAAAATCTTTCTTTTTAATCAAACTTATTTTGCGAGCGTGGTTCTCCTTTGTTCTTTGTGAACTTCTTATTTCTTGGTATTTCATATCCAAGTAATCTTTTCGGTTTATCAAGTATTTTCCATCACACTTGTGTGGCCTTGTCCAAAATATACAGGAGCGTATCTTAAGTTAGTATTGGGACTAAGGTTTCATATACCTTGGAATTTTGCTACAGGAATTATGTTTATTGAGGATCCACAACCTAGTTTCTTCAGAGCGTATTTTAAGTGAGTTTTGGGACTGAGGTTTCATATACTTCAGAATCTTCCTCCACGAATTTGTTGAAGTCAAGAATTATCCATCTATCACCCTTTTGAGTGTAATTCCTGGGTCAATTTCCGCATCATAATAGCACCAAATTCTAACTACCAAGTGTTCTAGGTACATCAACCAAATTGACCTCAGAACAGATCATAGCTAAGAACATACCCTTCTTTGCACGCCAAACATGGTACTTTTGGCAGTCTTTCTTTAGGTGTCCATCCTTCATACAAAAGAAAAATGTATTCTCACCCTTAGTTTGCTTCTTTTGGCTTGGACCTTTAGCAGCTCATTCTTAACGACCTCATGTTTCTTTCTTTTGCCCTGACCCTTGGAAGTGTAAACCATATGAGCACTTTTAGTTTGTTCTTGTTTCATCATATCTTCCTCATGCACACAATATGCAATTTGCTCATTAAGAGACCATTGCTCATTTTGTGTGTTATAACTAGATTTCAATTGATTGAACTGAGGAGGAAGAGAATTCAAGACAAAGAACATGAGCACTTCATCTGGAAGCTTAGTCTTTAGTGCCTTGAGTTTAGAAACAATGTTGGAAATTTCCAAAATATACTCCCTTATGTTTTTGTTGCCGGGATACCTCATCGTACTAAAGCGATGCAAAAGTACGTTTATGTCTCTTTTATCGCTTCTCGCAAAGCGCAATCCATTTCAGCAAGGAACTGTTTGAGATGTTTAAGATCTTTGATCTCCTTACCACCTCTAAAGGTTTCTGGAATGGTGTCCTTAATGATCATTAAACTAATACAGTTAGAATGTTCCCATTTCTCATAAACGAAATATACTTAGTAATAATGGCATTTGTAGGAGAAACAGGTTGTTCCATCCTTAGCACAAGGTCAAGATCCATACACCCAAGAATAATCATAACTTTACTTTTCCAATCACTATTGTTGGAGCTCGTAAGTTTTGGAATTGATCCTAAACTGGAAGANTCGTAAGTTTTGGAATTGATCCTAAACTGGAAGATAAAGCAGAAATATTTGCTGAAAGAGAAAAATTTTTTTAATTAATACTCACTAACTGAAGAAATCAATAATAATAGCAAAAAATTGTACAACACATCCAACATACCAAATGTAACATTAATATCAGGTCGTTGGACCGTAATATTAACTACTAATGATACTCTTGTTGTAATAATCAAACACTGACAATAGTTCATTATAAATGATAAACTTTCCTTTGGATCGATTTATCATTTACATGTTTATATCCAGATAATCATCACATGTTCATAATTACAAATATATATGTAATTTGGTTAAATATAAACCTTCTTTTGGGCCGCTTTAATATTCGCATAAATATACATACATACATATATATATATATATATATATATATATATATATATAACATTTAAT
>OVBE01003397.1:0-26985 GCA_900406425.1 Iberis pinnata
AAGAATGCTCAAACTTTATAAAATGACAACTAAATGTTTTAGGGTTGCTTAAAAGTGTTTAAATAGTAAAAATACAAGGGAAACTAATAAGAAATAAGGGGCCACGAAATTTAGCTCCTCCTTGGATTCTTGGGCTTTTAAAAATGGGCTTTGGTCTTCTTTCTTGGTTTAGACTTGAATTCGGCCCATTCTTCTCTTGTGGACCAAAGCTTGATATGCCTAAGTTCTTTGGTTCCTCTTTTAGGTGATGTTGTACTCCAAATTGCCTCATTAAAAACCAAACTTGGAAAACCCATTGGGATAAAACCAAGCTTGGGAAAAAGAGTACAACTTGAAGTACCTCTAAAAGAGTAAACCACATAACTTTCAGATTTGTTGAAAGATGTCTTTATCTTCGTGAGTGTTGGAGTTGGTGATGCTTCCTTTCTTCTAACTCCTTCTTAGACTCTTTCTCAGCTACAAATCCTTCTTCAAGCTCAACTACATATAAATCCATTGTTCCTTCTTCAGCTCCTAGTTTAGAGCTTATCAAGATTACATTAGAAGATAATTGTCATATTAAGGCTTGGAAAACGTGGGTACATTTAAAAGAACATATTCAAAATTCATATTATATTCCATACTTAAACTGTACACTTCTTCCAATGACCAAAAGCCTAATCCATGCCTATAACGCTCAAATAAACCAGCTTAAGCACAAATTCAAGAAATATTCGTAGGTAAACTATGAAGTGAAGAATAAAAAATGAATTTTGAAGGATTAAGGTTAGAGACTCCTTGGTTTGGTTAATGAGGGCCTTCTTCAAATTCCCTAGTTGTCTTAAACCTTCCAAAGATGTCTTCTGGTTTCCAAATAAAATTATGAAACAGAAAACACACATCCAACTTAATGATAAAGGATAATGACAGAGATAAGCTCAAAATGACTAAGTTTAAGTAAAGGAATGAGTCATTGGTTTGGGTGATGATCTGGATCAGTCTTTGGGCAATGTAACTCCACAAGAATATTATCTTGATGATGCAAGGGGGTGTTGGAATTGGTCTTGCCAATTTGGACAGATTACTAGCTGGCCAAGTTGTTGGTGTTGTCCTATCTTCATGTATAGGCTGTCCAAATCCATCTCCACTTCTAATATGGTTAAGAAGGTATGAGATTTGATAAATATCTTCAAAAGTATCCTCTAATGGCTTCCGAAAATCTCATGGTCGCCAAACAAAAGTTTGGAGTTGTCTAAGTATGGAAAAATCCATATTAGACAACTTCTTTGCGCTTTGAGTTTGAGTTGCGGTTCCTTTTAGCTCCAAACTGATCTTGAATTGAAACAAGACTTGAATGAAAGAAATGAAGCTCAATTCATGGTGGATCAAACTTGAGAGAGATGAAGATTAAGAGAGAAGAGAGAAATCAGTTTCTGGTTTTTTAAACATTTTTCTAATTACTTTCAACAAAGACCATTACAGCATATTTATAGAGTATTCACTTATCTTTTTGAATTAACCTAGTCTCTCTACCTTTGACCAATAGTAAAATGCTCATAAATGAAGGAAAAGGGGGACAGCATGGGTCTGGTGCAGACCTGAACCTGGGAGACAGTGACAGGTCCTAAGAAAGCTGAAGCAGATCCCAATGCAGCTATGTGACCCTTTTGTCTTGTATAAACTCCAATGGCTCCTTTAGATATTTTGGCTCCAAGAATAAGTTATAAAAGCTTTTATATTTGCTTGATCACTTCATAATACTTCAGCATATGTGCAATATCCATTTAGTCTTTAGAAGAACAAATGTAGACTTATACTCTTCAATGAACAGATTGTGGTACTTGGTCTTCATCCTTTATTTAATTATCAAAGCTTAACACCTTAAGCCTCAATTATTAACACTCCCCCTAAAGTCCAACCGTGATGAATGGTTAGACTTGAAACCAATGAAGACCTTGCCTCATTAAAACCTTTAGAGAGAAAACCACTTGGGATAAAACTCTCTACAGGAAAAAGAGTACAAGACTCCATTGTTAAGGAAGTCATTCTTGAATGATGTTTGTGAGTCCAAGATTTCCATGGATGATCTCACAAACTCTAAGGCTAGCAGCCTTGGTGAAAATGTCGGCCAACTGATCCGAGCTTCTTGTATACCATGGTAAGATGGTGCCTTGTTCAACAACTTGTCTAACCTGGTGGCAATCCACGTCAATGTGTTTGGTTCTTTTGTGAAACACATTGTTTGATGCAATGTGTATAGCTGCTTCGTTATCACAATGCATCGTGATTGGATCCTTGGATTCAATGCCTGGATCCTTGAGAAGACCCTTGAGCTACAGGAATTCATTAGTGAGCTTTCTCATAGCCCGGTATTCTACCTATGCGCTTGAGCAAGCTACTATTTTCTGCTTCTTGCTCCTCCAGGTGACTAGATTGCCTCCTATGAAAGTGAAAATAACTAGTAGTAGACTTCCTATCATTCTTGTCTCCTGCCCAATCCGCATCACAATATCCCACTATTTTTGTACTCTTGTTACATCCCATCCAAATTCCTTGGTCAGGTGATCCTTTAAGGTATCTCAAGATCCTCTCAATCACGTTCCAATGGAGCTTCCTTTGTTTCTGCATATGTTGGCTCACCTAATTCACAACAAAGCATATGTCAGGACGTGTAATGGTCAAGTAAATCAACTTACCAACCAATCTTCGGTATTGGTGTTGATCCTTAAAAAATTGATCCTCAATCTCCCCCTCTCTTATGACTTTGTAGTCATCTTCTAGAGGGGTTTTGCATGCCTTTGATCCAAGCTTTCCTGTTTCAGTAAGAAGATCTAGAGTGTATTTTCTCTAGGATAAGAAAAAACCATTATATGACCTAAAAACTTCTATGCCAAGAAAGTATTTCAACTCTCCAAGATCCTTTATATAAAAAACAGCCTTAAGGTGATCTTTCTAGGTCTGGTGGGGGACGCATGTACACTTCCTCTTCCAAGTCTCCTTGCAAGAATGCATTCTTCACGTCCATCTTCCACAAGTCCCAAGATAAGTTAGTTTCCAAAGCCATAATCACTCTTAATGTATGGAGTTTGGCCACGAGAGAAAATGTGTCAAGATAATCCTCTCCATATGTTTGAGTGAAACCTCGAGCTACTAATCTAGCCTTGTGTCTTTCGATTTCCCCATTTGCCTTGTACTTTATGGTAAAGACCCATTTTAATGTTACAGCTTTCTTGCCTCATGGAAGATCTTCTTCCTTCCAAGTTCTATTGTTTTCCATGGCCTTTAGCTCACATTCAATTGCACTTCTCTATTCCTTGATTTTTATAGCTTCATCATATGATCTAGGGATACAAGCTTCATCAAGTATACTTGTGAATACTTGATGATCCTTTGGAAAGGTTGCCATGTTGCAAACTGCTTGAATGGGATGAGCGACCGCCTTATTGTTGTAGTAAACTCTTGTGTTCACCCAATTAGATGGCAGATGTTTTATCCGTGTGCTTCTTCTCAAGGCAGGCTGTGCCAATGTTTGGTTCTTTTCTTAAAATTCATCTTGGACACCCAATTCCTCTTGGTCTTGTATTGGTGAATCTGGAATTTGATGCTGATCTTGAACTCCCCCTTGATCATGAATTGGTGAATCCGGATTATGTTCTTGAATAGTCTCTACTTGTTCATCCGGTTCACTCTCATTCCCCCATTCTTTATCAAGGTTGGATGTTGCTTGATCTACTGAGTGAAAAGGTGGTTGTCTCATTTGATGTGATTGACTTGGATTAGCTCCTAGATTTTCCAAGATCCTCCTTAGGTTTTCAGCTATGTCCGAAGTAGATGTAGACAAATCCCTGAGATTTTCCCAATTCTAGTCATCATAGTATCCTTTCCCTTCTAAGAATTTCACATCTCATGAGACTAGAACCCTTCTTGTTTCAGGCACATAACATTTGTAACCTTTCTGATTGTGTGAGTATCCAATGAACATTGCTCTTGTACTCTTAGCATCAAGTTTCGTCCTTTGATCTCTTGGAATTAAGACGAAACACACACAACCAAAGACTTTTAGATGATGGAAGGAGGGTTTAACATGATTGAGTATTTGAAAGGGAGAAGAATCCTTAAGGATTTTAGTTGGTGTCCTGTTTATTAGATAACAAGCAAGGACAACTGCATCTCCCCAAAATCTTTTTGGAACATTAGCATGGAACATCATTGATCTTTCTATCTCCATGAGATGCCTATTCTTCCTTTTTGCTACTCCATTTTGTTGTGGAGTGTAGGGACAGCCAGTTTGATAAATGATTCCACTTTTTGCTAGGTGTTCTTTGAATCTGTTGCTAGTGTATTCTCCCCCACTGTCTGATCTAAAAATTTTGATTTTATCATTGAAGTGATTAGTAATGTATGATTGAAAGTTTGTAAATGCTTCAAATACTCTATCCTTGGAAGTAAGTAATGTGAGCCAAGTATATTTGTATTTTTCATCTATAAACGTCACAAAGTATTTATGATTTTCCCTAGACGTGCAAGGAGATGTCCACACATCAGAGTGAATAAGATCAAAACAATTCTCATACATTGCATTAGACTTGGAAAAAACAAACTTGCAATATTTACCCAAAATACATGCCTCACAACTATCATTATGAAAACAACATTTGGAAGCATAAGTCTTAAAGCCCTTGAATGGGGATGACCTAATCTAGCATGCCATAACATGTCGTTCGAAGGTTCAATAGCATAATTAAAACCATAAGATAAAGATAGAGATAGAGTGGGAGTTTTGTTGAAGTCTTTAAGCACATATAGATCCTCCTTGGTTCCTCCCATACCAAGTAGAGCATTAGTCTTAATATCCTGAAACCAAACTTCATTAGGACCAAAGATGACATTGCAATGTAAATCATTAGTCACACATTTAATAGAAATTAGGTTTGATGTGAAGGATGGCATAAAGAAGGCCTTAGTGTTCTTATTAAACAGTTTCAGATTTCCTACTCCTCATATAGGTATCCTATCACCATTGGCAATTATCACATTCCCTAAAGCTAGTTCTATGTTCTCTATAAGACTAGCATTACTAATCATGTGGTGGGAGGCACCCAAATCTAGTATAAGGCAATCATCAGTATGTTGAGCAAGAAAACAGTGACCAACAACATTACCCAACATGTTACCAGCCTTAGAAGCATCTTTGAGAGCCTTGATCAAGGCATCAAAGTCCTTCTTGCTCACATATTCTTCCTCCTTCCTTGTTGGGACATATTTGTAAATGACTAAGGCTTTAGAAATGGTTCCATCTTCAGCTCCTTGATGTGAACTTCCCCCTTCGTCACCAGCCTTCTATTGAGCATAATTAGACCTTGACCCATTGAAATTTTTCTTAGAACCATTCCCATTCCTTGCTGGCCTTAAATAGGGATGAAGGAACCATCACTTATCCTTGGTATGACCATTCTTCTTACAATTATCACAATTCAGGTTTGGTTTCTTATCTTCCCCTTTGTAGAAACCTTGGTTGGCAGCCCCTACATCATTGGTAACTGAGTTTGCCATGATTAACTCCTTCTTTTCATTGAACAATCCATGGGTTCCTTGTTCTCTTTGGATTTGAGCACATTCATCTTCAAGAGTTCCAATTTTATCTACCCTTAGTATGTGCTTCACCAAATTTTTGTAGCTACCATTGAGATTGAGTAAGAGACCAAAGACCTTTTCTTGCACTTAGAACCGTAGGATCAGTGAGAAAGGCTGGAGAATTTCCAACTCAGCCCAAAGTGCTCTATACTTCCCAAAGTATGCATTGAAGTCCATGTCTTCTTGTTTGAGATCACTCATGGCCTTCTTTACTTCATATACCCTACTGAGGCTGGATACATTTCTGAATACCCTATGGAGGGTATCCCATAGTTCCTTTGAGGTTTCATGGTAGGAGTAGGCTTCCAAAAGAGAGGGACTTAGAGAGGTTTGCATTGCACAGAGAACCATTTGGTCTTCTTGAAACCACTTTTCTTCTTTGGTGATGTCTTCCTCTTCTTTATCTTCTTCATCCTCTTCCTTGGCCTCATCCTCCTCATCTTTACCTTCTACTTTTCCTTTGCTCCTTTCTTTGGATTTTATCTTATGTTTTTGTTTCTTCTTTGGAGGTGGACTGGTCATTAGGATGTGGTTCCCTAGACCTTTACCTCCAAGAAATATCTTTAGAGTCCTTGCCCATAGTAAGTATTTTATACCGTTTAGAATCACAGGAACACAAAGATTCTTCTGATTAACCATGAGAAAGATCCAAGCGTTTGAGTAATATACCAGAAAGTTTCTGTCTTTGAGAGTGGTTTAAGTAAAGTACCAGAAAGATTCAAATGTTTAAGAGAGAGCTTCAATTTTTATGAGTAGAACTTAAGAAAGATTCAATCTTTTGTGAATGAGAGTGAAACACAGAAACTGAACCGAGAGAAAATGAGAGACAATGTAAGAAATTCGTAGATTGTGCGAAAGATTAAAGGTATTAGGAGCTTCATGCTCTGATACCATGAAAGAAATGAAGCTCAATCCATGGTGGATAAAACTTGAGAGAGATGAAGATTAAGAGAGAAGAGAGAAATCAGTTTCTGGTTTATTAACCTTTTTCTCATTACTTTCAACAACGACCATTACAACATATTTATAGAGTATTCACTTATCTATTTGAATTAACCTAGTCTCTCTACCTTTGACCAATAATACAATGCTCATAAATGAAGGGAAAGGGGTACATCATGGGTCTGGTGCAGACCTTAACCTGCGAGACAATGACAGGTTCTAGGAAAGATGAAGCGGATCCCAATGCAGCTATGTGACCCTTTTGTCTTGTATAAACTCCAACAACTCCTTTAGATATTTTGGCTCCAAGAATAAGTTATAAATCCTTTTAAAATATTTTATATTTGCTTGATCACTTCATAATACTTCATCATATGTGCATTATCCATTTAGTCTTTAGAAGATCAAATGTAGACTTATACTCTTCAATGAACAAATTGTGGTTCTTGGTCTTCATCCTTTATTTAATCATCAAAGCTTAACACCTTAAGCCTCAATTGTTAACATTTAAGCACTCCTTGTTGAGTTGAGAATGTGTTCCAAGTCTGGTTTGTAGCTTTCAAATTCAGCTTACTCCTTAGCTCTCCATTAGCTAACCGATTAACTTTAGGGTCTTGTGGTTTAGGCATGGATCTCATGTCTTGTCTATTACATCCTCCTTGTTTTAGTTCCATCCTCATAATGTTATAACCTGTACCAAAAGATAGCAAGTTAGTTTCATCTCTCTTTTGAATGGTTATGAACTTATCTCGATGAGGTGGAGGTTTGGTAAGGCATGATGCATCAGCTGGATATTCTTTAATTAGACAAGATGCAATCAATCTTTTCCAAGGCTGCTGGTTCATAATGAAAGAAAGTGAGAATCAGGAACCTAGTCCATGGTGGATTAGTTTGAGGTTGAAGATTTGAGAGAAAACTGTAAGAGAGGAAATGATTTTGATTTCATAAATATTTCGGTGGCCATTACATAGCTTTTATAGGGATCTCTAGAAAAACCTAGGATTGCCTAAAAATAGTAACAATCTAATTACCTAGGTGAAAAAATCGAATATTGGTAAAAAGGTAAAAGCATTTTTCGCACATGCGTACGGTCCGTACGCGGGACCACTAGCCGTTATCGCATCTTTTTAAGCCAATGCTCATCATATAAAGTCTAGAATCTTCTATGCTCCAAATAGCTCGAGTGGATCCGGTTTACTAGTCGGATCCTGAGTTTTGGTCGAGAATCCTTAACTTCGAGAAATATGCGCATGTTTTGAGTGAACCATGCGCATATACATCATCCGGTACGATCGTCATTACATATCGGCTCAACACTTCTTGTTTTCCATCGTTCCTGGCCTAGTTTCTCACATCAGTTTGCTAAGCCTTGTCTTGATAGTCTGCATTGTTCTGATGGCTCGATCCACGCATCTGATTGCCTGATAAGGCTCGATTGCCCATGTGGCTTGTTCCATCCTAATGCCGATAATGCGCATATCCTGAAGGCTCGACTATGCGCATCTTTACTCAAGCTGTCCCGATTGTCCGCATGTCCCGATAGCTTCGACCATGCGCATCTTTACCCGAACTGGCCTGATTGTTCTTAAGGCTCGATATGCATGTTCTGATACCCGATTACGCGCATTCTCAACCAGCTTGGTCTGATTGTCCGTATTTCTCGATATGGTTGTTCTGATAACCAACCATGCGTATCTCACCCGAATTGGCTCGATTTCCCGTATGGCTCGATACGTTTGTTCCATTAGCTTGGGATCCACGTCTTCGGCCTATACTCATATATTCACCAATTTTCAAATTCCGATACTTTGGCTTGGGCAAACTCTTAAGTCTCAACACTCCCCCTCAAGTTTAACCGTGATGAATAGTTAAACTTGGATCCGTGAAGTCCAAGCTTCATTAAAACCCATAGAGAGAAAACCACTTGGGATAAAACTCCCTAAAGGAAAAAGAGTACAAGGCTCCACGGTAGAGGAGTCTTACTCTTTGCCAATGCTTGTGAGTCCTAGTCTTCTATATAAGGACTCAAAAACTTTGGTGCTGGCTGCCTTACTAAAAATATCAGCTAGTTGGTCCGAGCTTCTAGCATAGCACGGAAGAATAATTCCTAGCTCCATTGCCTGCCTTACTTTATGGCAGTGTACCTCAATGTGATTTGTTCTTTCGTGAAAGACGTTATTTGAAGCAATGTGGATAGCTTCCTGGTTGTCACAATGCATGGTAATAGGCTCGGTTGTCTTGATGCCCATATCCTTTAGGAGCTCTTTATCCAAATCAACTCTTTGGTGAATTTCCTCATGGCCTGGTACTCGGCTTTAACAGGAGACAATCTTCTGCTTCTTGCTTCTCCATGTCACAAGGTTCCCACCAATGAAGGTGCAATATCCAGTGGTAGATTTCCTGTCATTTTTAACCCCGGTCCAATCCGCAACACAATAACCCACTATTTTTGTGTTGTTGTTGTGTCCCATCCAAACACCTTGACAAGGATTTCCTTTTAGATATCTTAGGATCTGGTCTATCATTTTACAATGGTGCATATTGGGACTTTGCATCTGTTGGCTCACTTGATTCACAGCACAGCAAATGTCAGGTCCTGTAATTATTAAAAAATAGATCAACTTACGAACCATCCTTCTATATTGGTGTTGGTATTTGAATGGTTCGCTTCCATCCTCCCCCTCTCTCATGACTTTGTAGCCATCTTCAAGGGGTGTCTTGCAATGTTTGGCCCCAAGCTTTCCTGTTTCACACAATAAGTCAAGAGTTTATTTCTCGGATCTACAAATTTCTATCCCTAGGAAGTACTTTAGTTCCCCTAAGTCCTTAATATCAAAAACTGATTTTAAATGTTCCTTTATAAGTTGAATACCTACCTTCTCATCCACGGTGATGATTATATCATCGACATAAATGAGGATGACAATCTTACCTCTTTGGCTGGATTGAATGAAGAGTGTGTGATCACCTTCTCATTTGTTGAAGTCGTTTGATATGAGGGTTGAACTTAATTTATGATACCATTCCCGAGGTGATTGTTTAAGGCCATAAATGGCCTTGTTAAGCCTAAGTAATTTCCCTCGGCCAAGTGTAGCTTCAAGACCAGGTGGTGGTCGCATATAAACTTCTTCTTCTAAGTCACCTTGAGGACAAGCCTTCTTCACGTCTATTTGTCAAAGATCCCACTTTAGATTTGTGGCTATGTCCATGATAACTCTGACCGTGTGCAACTTTTCAACTGGGGCAAATGTGTCTAGATAGTCTTCACCATAAGTTTGGGTGAAGCCTCTAGAAACTAACATGGCCTTATGCCTTTCAATGTCCCCATTAGCCTTATACTTTATGGTAAACACCCACTTAGAAGTCACTGCCTTCTTGCCTTTTGGAAGGTCTCTCCAAGTGTTGTTGTGATCCATAGCTTTAAGTTCATTATCAAATGTCATTCTCCATTCTTTGGTTTCAATAGCCTCATTGTATGAACCCGACACTTGGGATTGCTCCATCTTGCTAGTAAAGACTTGATGGCTTTTGGGAAAGTTTGTCATTGAGCAAAATTTTTGAATTGGGTGAGCTACTGCTTCATTGTTGTAGTAGACTCTAGTGTTTTTCCAATTCGAAGGAGGATACTTTATACTTGTGCTTCTCCGTAGGACCGGTTCCTCTAGTTCTATTATGGGTTCTGGTTCTTGAACCACTCCATCCAATCTATATTGATCATGATCATGAAAAGGTTAATATTGAGTTGTTTCTTCATTTGGCTCAACCTCTTGAGATTCGGATGAAGATTCATCTTGATGTCCCCTCCCCCCTTCATGGTCAAGGTGGATAAGGGCTTGGTTTGGTGTGTTTTGGTCATTGTTGGCCAAAGGCGTGCTTGTAGCTACCCCAAGGTTTTCCAAGATCCTTTAGATGATCCCAATTCATCTCATCATAATAGGCCTTTGTTTCCATAAACTTTACATCCCTTGATACTAGGAATTTCCTTGTCTTGGGAACATATCATTTATAACCCTTCTGGTTATGGGAGTACCAAATGAACATGGCTGTTGTACTCTTGGCATCTAGCTTAGTTCGTTGGTCACCTAGTATGAACACAAAACAAACACAACCAAAAACTTTTAGATGTTTTAAAGATGGTTGTGTTAGAATTGAGACATATTTGAGTATGAAGATTGAAGAACTTGAGAAGAACATAAAGGAAGAGAGATGAACAGATTTGAGAGTGAAAGAGATGAGTATATTTGTCTCTTAAGTAAAAAATAAGTCTACAAGTGAGTTTAAATAATAGAATACATTCAAATGAGCCAAGACGAAAGGGAAAGACTTAAAACACGTCCATAAAGTAGCATATCCATTTTGGTGCAATTTAGACTCCCTAGGCCGCTTTTCACATGCTAGAAATAGCTTCAGATCCCAATCTTGAACATGTGATCTTGTACTTGTTCAACACACTTCCAACGGTCATAAACACAACTTGAGACCTTCTAGAAGACTTCTTAACACTTGAATTACGCTCATATTTGATTATATTTAATTTAGCTTGTGTTGAAGTTATTTAGGGTAATTAAGTTATTCATATGATGTCTCTGATTTTATCAAGTCTGTATGTGTTTTCTTGATCCATCATTTATCTTCTAATTCTTGATAACCTTGAATGTATTTTATCCTTTATTCATTATTCTCAATACTCCCCCTCAAGCTTAGTCATGATGAATGATTAAGCTTGGAAAAATGAGAACCTACCTCATTAAAAACCTCCATATGGAAAACCACTTGAGACAAAACCATATTGAGGGAAAAAGAGTATGGTCTTGAAAAGACAATAACCTCCTGGATAGTTTTGGGACTGAAGTTAGCTTTGGACATCCTATACTTGAAGATAAAGTGGAATTCACAACTTGGCCAACTTATAATAAGTTCTATTTCGAAAGAAAACATCCAGCACCTCCTTGGAATAACAAGAACAAGCTCTTAGGGAACCAGAATGTTCAAGAACCAAAACAGAATATGATCCAAACTGTTACATCATTCAATTACTTAAGCTGGAAAATTTGAACCTATACAAGAGGGTTTCTTTTGCCATGTATTAGGATGTGCAAAATCTGTTCCACAACTTCATATGGAAGTCAGGGATCATCTACAATGATGATTTAGAAGTTAACCATGGCCAAGATCAGATTTTGTTACAAAATAGCATAAATGCATATAATGGACCATTTAAGTTAATAGGTAGCTTCCAAGACCATTCTTATGAACAAGAACATCCAAGTAAGTGTAATTTGAGTTCCAAAACCAATAATATTCATTTCATGCCTTTTCTTGCAAGAAAAACAGATTTGAGGACAAATCATTTCAAGAGAGGGAGTATGATACAATTCTGGACATCATCAAACAAGGAGCTAAACAAGGAGCATTGGACCAACATGAAGCTGAACTTGTGGCTAAGACTAAGCTTGTAGGAGAAGAGACTTTAGAGATTCAAGATGGATTTATAATAAGATCAAGAACCAAGAATCTTGTTGCGATGCTACAACTCACTTTTTGGAAGATTGGAGATCAATTGAAAGACTTGAGCTCAACCTATACAACAACAATTCATATGAAACAAGCTCAAGATGATCAATAGTTTAGGTGAGTGTGCATTCTTGTACTCTTTTTCCCAAACCAGGTTTTGTCCCATTGGGTTTTTTTGGTTTGGTTTTTAAGGAGGCAAGGTGCATGCTCCGTAATTGCCTAAGTATTTGATCTAGAAGACCAAGGCTCAAGACTCACAAAATGGAGCCTTATTTTTAATTTCAAATCTGTTCAAACTTAATATTTATGTCTCTTATGTTTTCTAAGTCCTAGAATGTCAAGAGTCATCTTTTTTCCCTTTATATTTCCCTTGTGAGACATAATTTCGTTTTCAACCTTCATTTTAGTAAAGATTGAGTTTTCCTCTCTTCTCTCTTGCTGGCTCAGTATTTAGGGTGTGTCATATCCTTTTCTACAACCTTCTGGTGCGTAATATCGAAGAGACTCAGGTGTATCAAAGGCCTTTCCGCAGCCTTTGTGTGTTCCTATCAATCCATCTAATCTATCCAGCACTTTCACAAGCCATTCATCCATTTCTACCTTCATCCACCATCCATTTCGTCCATCAAGTCCTCAAGGAGTATTCTTTCATCAAGGGACATTATATCACCTTGGCACTATTTGTTGATCCAATTTACCAACAAACACTTGATGTTCAAGAGGAAACTCAGATAAAGAGCAAACTCTTTGAATTGGATGGGCTACTGATTTGTTGTTGTAGTAGACCCTTGTGTTAATCCAATTTTAAGGAGGTTGTTTGATTCTTGTGCTTCTTAGTACAGGAGGTGTTGGTGTTTGAATATCATCTTGATTATGGGCCAATTCATCTGGAAATTCAGAACTTGATGGAGAAATGGTGTCTTCTTGTCTTAGATCCAATTATGATATTTGAACATCATCCAGATCAATATCATTATCTCCAATATTTTGTGTGTCCCCCTCATAATCAAGATGGATATTCTCCTGTTCAAGAGAGCTGGTACTCTCATTAGGGGCTGTAGTTACATTTGATCTTTCTGGTTGTGTATTTGGTTGTTGGTTAAGACCAAGATGTTCTAGCAATCTTCGTAAGTTCTCAGCCCTATCCGAAGGAATGTTGGGTAAATGTTTCAATGCTTCCCAATTTCTTTTTTCATAATAACCTTTGTGTTCAATAAACTCCACATCCCTAGAGATTAAAACCTTCCTAGTTTCAGGTATGTAGCACTTATAACCCCTTTGAGTTATAGAGTTCCCAATAAACATCCCTTTTGCACTCTTAGCTTCCAGTTTGTTCCTTTGTTCACCTGGAATGAGAACAAAGTAAACACACCCAAATACACGTAAATGGTTTAGAGGGGGTTTCACCTTGTTTAATACCTCTAATGGGGATACATCATTGAGAATCTTGGTTGGAATCCTACTGATGAGATAACAAGCTGAAACACAGCATCTGCCCAAAACTTCTTTGGCACATTAGCATGAAACATCATAGAAGTTGCAACCTCCATTAGGTGTCTATTCTTCCTTTCAGATACTCCAGTTTTTTGTGGAGTGTAGGGGCAACTTGTTTGGTGAATAATCTCCTGTTTTAGCAAGATATTCTTTAAAAGCATGACTTGTATACTCCCCACCATTGTGAGATTTAAAATTTTTGATGCTCGCAGTAAAATGGTTAGTTTTATATGTTTGAAAATTTGAGAATGCTTCTAAAACTCTATCATTTGAAGGAAGCAAGGTTAACCATGTGTATTTTGATTTTTAATATATGAATGTAACAAAATATTTTTGATGCTCTCTAGATTCTTAAGGACAACTCCATACATCAGAATGAATGAGATCAAAATATTTTTCATAAATGTTTATAAAATTGGGAAATGAAAATTTAAGAGATTAAGAAGCTCAATCCATGGTGGATTGAGTAGAGATTGAGAGAGAATAGAAGTTGGCTCTTACATCACTTATATAGTAGGGAACCTTAAACATACCTAATATGGTAAGTTTAAGGTTCGACAAATGGTAAATGGTGAAAAAGTAACTAGTAAAACCATAAAGCATCCATGCGTTTACTCAGGTGTACGGATGTGGTCCCAAAAGCAGGCCACGCACGCGTGTGATTGGCATCATGATTGACTCAACCAAATCAATCCCAACGGCTACAAAACTTAAGTTTGGCCTTCTTCCGCACGCATGGCCTGAATGAACCATGCGCATATCCTTACGTCCTGGCCTAGCTTTCGCCTTGTCCTGGTTCTGATATTGCGCATGGTTCTGATGGCCCTGATATTCCTTATTTTGTCCCCATGGCCTAGTTCTAGCATATCCTGGCCTAGTCTTGTATTCTTGTCTGGCCCGATGGACCCGATACCGCATTTCGAGCCATTAGACAATGTAGACTATCAGGACAAATCTTAGCAAATGGATGCGAGAAACTAGGCCAGCAAGGATAGGAAATACGAAGTTTCGAGCCGATATGTACTGATGATCGTACCGGAAGATGTATATGCGCATGGTTCACTCAAAACATGCGCATATTTCCCAAAGTTAAGGATTCTCAGCCAAAACTCAGGATCCGACTACCAAACCGGATCCACTCGAGCTATTTGGAGCATAGAAGATTCTAGACTTCATATCATGACCGTTGGATGAAGTTTGCCCGAGGATCTCACTGTTGGCTCAAAAAGGTGCGATAACGGCTATTGGTCCCGCATACGGTGAAAAATGATTTTACCTTTTTACCAAGATTTGATTTGTTTCACCTAGGTAATTAGATTGTTACTATTTTTAGGCGATCCTAGGTTTGTGTAGACATCACTATAAAAGCAATGTAATGGCCGCCAAAGTATTTTATGGAATAAAAATCATTTCTTCTCTTACCTTTTTCTCTCAAACCTTCAACCTTGAACTAATCCACCATGGATTAGGTTCTTGATTCTCACTTTCTTTCATTTAGTTCATTTTTAATGGGTTCTTCCCAATCCTTTTATTCCATAGCCTCTTCATCTGATCTTGGAATCTGTTCCGGGTCCAATTTTCGAACAAATACTCGATGATGTAAAGGAAAATTAGATAAAGAGAAAACCCCTTGGATTGGATGAGCTGCTGCCTTGTTGTTGTAGTAGACTCTTGTATTGATCCATTTTGATGGATCCTTCCTTATCCTTGTACTTCTTCTCAAAACAGGAGCTTGAGTTTCTTCTTGAGGTAAAGACATCTCTCCTTGGTCATGGGTATTTGAAGGTTGATTTCCATCTTGAATTTCTTCTTGAGGTGAAGACATCTCTCCTTGATCATGGGTATTAAAAGGTTGATTTACACCTTGGATTTCTTCCTGAGGTGAAGACACCTCTCCATCATTTGTGACTAACTCCCCCTCATTAGTGACTTCTTCATTGCCTCCCTCATGATCAAGGGGAGTGTCATCCAAGCTTAATTGATAAGTTGGGATATCCCCCACTTTTGGAGCCTCTTGAGTAACATGAGGAGCCTCATGTGGTCTTGGGTTATTAAGATTCAAGACAAAATTCTCAAGTATGTGCATTAGGTTAATAGCTCTATCGGATGGAGACTTGGATATGTCCTTGAGATTATCCCAATTCCTATCATCATAGAAGCCTTTTTCTTCTATAAAACGCACATCCCTTGAAGTTAACATCTTCCTTGTCTCTGGTACATAACACATGTACCCCTTTTGAGTTGTGGAATAACCAATAAACATGGCTTTGACACTCTTAGCATCAAACTTGTTCCTTTGTTCACTTGGAATTAATACAAAACAAATACACCCAAACACCCGTAAGTGATTTATTGAAGGCCTAACTTTGTTCAATACCTCAAAGGGAGACACATCTCTCAAAACTTTGGTTGGTATTCGGTTGATCAAGTAACAAGCTGTCATAACCAAATGAGACTAGAATTTCTTTGGAACATTTGTATGAAACATCATTGATCTTGCCACCTCCATTAAGTGCCTATTCTTTCTTTCGGCTACACCATTTTGTTGTGGTATGAATGGGCAGCTAGTTTGGTGTAGAATTCCATGTTGAGCTAGATGTTGCTTAAATGCAATGCTTGTATACTCACCACCATAATCTGATCTTTAAATTTTAATGTTGGAATTGAAGTGGTTAGTTACATAACTTTGAAAGTTTTTAAATGAATCTAGCACCCTATCCTTAGAAGGCATTAAAGTCTACCAAGTATACTTTAATTTTTCATCAATAAAGGTAACAAAGTACTTAAGATGATCCCTAAAATTCACAAGGTCTTGTCTAAACATCCGAATGTACTAAATCAAAGCAATTTTCATCAATAGTTGTAGACTTATGGAACACGGTTCTACAGTGTTTCCCAGGTATACAAGCTTCACAATCATTATTACCAAAAGATACATTAGGCATTATAAGATTCAAAGCTCTAACATGAGGATGACCTAATCTAGTGATGTGATTATAGACGAGCTTGAATCTGAACCAGAGTTTGAACCAGAGCAGCTTGAACCTGAAGGAAGGATCACGAGATCTAAAGCAATGGAGTTGGCGCAACAAGCCCATGTGATGCTTCATTCTAGTTGTTCAGGCTTATCAACCCACAAGAACTAGATATCTGATCGGTTAGCTAAGTGGGTAATTCCTGCACTCTTTTGTCCTTAGTAGAGATGGTCACATTTTTATCCCACCTTGGGTTTTTGGCCAATCACTAAATTTTTAACGAGGCAAGTTATCCACTTTCATTAAAGCTTTCTGAAAATATATTTGGCATAAGTATTTTACATACTTGGTGCAAGAGAATAAAATCTTTCTAGAAGTTTTCCCTTTTCAAGACACTTCTAGAAGCTTTCTTTTAATTTACAAGTCTTGTTGTTTTTCTTATAACTATAGTAGTTTTTCTTTAAGAGGCTTGCATGCTTCGTTGTTTTGGGTTATGTTAGAAAACCCTAGGCGCTTGTGCCTTTAAGAACAAACCATCGAAATGTTCTTCTTCTTTAGCAAAGTTTTAACGTCAAAAATCAGTTTGTTCTTGGAACATCCATCGAAACTATTGCTCATTGGATTTCACTTCCCGGCTACTTTATACTGTAAGAGATTCAGAAAGCCTACAACCTTGATTGACTATTTCATAATTCAATCAAGTTTCTTCATCAAAGTCTATTCATAAGCATCACAAAACCATCAAAACTTCCATTGCAATTCAATTCCATCAATTTTGAACAAGTTTCGGCCATATTTTCTAAACCGCAACCATCTGAAACATCCAACCATTATTCAGGCCCGTGCCGTGTCCCAAGCTATTCCAACCGTCCCGTGTTCCCCAAGTCCCAGCTGCATCTTGTCCACAAAGCCATCAACATGTTCGTGTGTTGTCTAGGCTGTTTGATAAGCCGAATTCAAGACTGAAACCCAACCTTGTCGAACCAAGCTACTTGTTGACGAGCCTTTCATCACAGTTAGGATCCTGGATCGTATCATTTAGCATGCCAAATAACATTTTTCACATTAGCATTAAGATTAGCTGAAAAACCAGAATGCAAATAAGGGTTTTTCATGTGATCTCCAAGCACATATAACCCTTCTTTTGTTTCTCCTTTACCAAAGATTTTCCCTTTTTCAATATCCTGAAAAAAACATTGTTAGGACTGAAAATGACATTGCAATCAAGATCTTTAGTAACTTTCCTTATGGACGAGAGGTTCGATGTAAAATTTGGCATATATAATGCCTTAGATGGCTAATCAAACAAATTAAGTTCTCTTATGCCTTTAATGGGTATTCTATCTCCATTAGCAATAATAACATTCCCTACAGCTGGTTCTAACTTACTAAGCGATTCAGAATTACTAACAATATGGTGTGAAGCACCCGAATCAATAACAAGAGGCTTAATAGGATAATGAGTATTATAAGATATACCAGACTTGGAAGCCTCTTTCCAGGCTTTGATCAATGCATCATGGTCAGATCTTCTAATCAACTCATCATTGCCCATATTCATGGCATGATTTCCCATAGGAGGAGGTATAGAGGGTACAAAAGCTATTGAACTTTCTCCTTGAACTTTCCTTTGAGAGACATTATTTTTGAAGTCCTTAGAAGTTAACCATTTTGGTTTAAAGTGAGGATGTATGACCCAACATTTTTCTTTGGTGTGTCCAATCCTCTTGCAATGATAGAATATAAGATTCTTCTTACCTTCATGCATAAAGGGTCCTTTATTGCTGAACCTTACAAGCTTTTGAATTTCCATCCTTAGGGAGCTTAAAAACCAAAGTATGCTTAGAAACAAATGGTGAATAACCATAATGATGAATGAGCTTCAAAATAATTTGGGTGATGTCTAAGAACCAGAATAACCAGAATATAACTTTAGAATCCGAACCAAAATATAAAAACAACCCAGAATGCAAAATAAGAACCAGAATGAAGAGTAAACCAAGATTTTAAGAATAGATTGAAGAACAAGATTTAAAGTGAACCAGAATGAGAATAAAAGTAACCATAATGATTTTTAGGAAGATAAAGGTGTATAGGACCTTCAAGGCTCTGATACCATGTTAAATTTCATGAAAACATAATGAATAACATCAAGAACACATGTGGAGAAGGAGATGGACGAAAATAGAGAAAGAAAGGATTATATTCAATTAAATTGATTGGATTAAGGGTTTACAAGAGCTTAAATAAACAAATACATAGCCCTTGGATGACCTTGCATGGCTTAAGAAACATAAAAAGCAAAAAACATAAAGTAAAAGCACATTTAAAGCTGGAACACGCTCCTCCTCTTTATGCAAGTATCTCTTCACTCGTGTGTCCAAAATTGGCAATCTTATATCCCTTGGAAAGATAATTTCAAGGCCTACAACTTTTCTCAAGGACCCAAGCCCAAATTCGTAGAAAACTACTTGTAAATTTCAAATCTTTGAATGATAATAAATCTTGCCGAAATTATCTGAAATCATTGATCTTCATTATTCAATAGAAAGCATAGGATCTTGTAGCTCTGGTACCTTGTTAAAATTGAGCCATAATTTAGTATGAAGATTGAAGAACTTCTGAAGAACAGAAAGGAAGAGATATAAACATATTTGAGAGTGAAAGAGATGAGTATATTTCTCTCTTAAGTTAAAACTAAGTCTACAAGTGAGTTTAAATAATAGAATACATTCAAATGAGCCAAGACTAAAGCGGAAAGACTTAAAACACGTCCATAAAGTAGAATATCCATTTTGGTGCAATTTATACTCCGTAGGCTGCTTTTCACATGCTTGAAATAGCTTCAGCTCCCAATCTTCAACATGTGATCTTGTACTTGTTCAACACACTTTCAACGGTCATAAACACAACTTGAGACCTTCTAGAAGACTTCTTAACACTTGAATTACGCTCATATTTGATTATATTTAATTTAGCCCATGTTGAAGTTATTTAGGCTAATTAACTTATTCATATATTGTCTCTGATTTTATCAAGTATGTATGTGTTTTCTTGATCCATCCTTTATTTTCAAATAATTGATCAACCAAAAGAATCTTCGGCACCGGTCTTAGGGAGAAGCACTAGAATCAAGTTTCCGCCTTCAAATTGGAGAAATACAAGAGTCTACTGCAATAGTCAAGCATTAGCTCATCCTAGACAAGAGACTTGTAAGATGGACAGCTTCCCTAACGAATACCAAGTATTCACAAGCAAGCTTGATGATGCGTGTGTCCCAAGAAATTATGGTGAAGACATAGATGTTAAAGAATGGAAGGCTACAATTAAGAATGAATTAGTGGCAATTGAGAACAATAGTACTTGGAGAGTAGTTGACCTACCCAAAGGGAAGAAGGCAGTAACATCCAAGTGGGTCTTCACAATAAAATACAAGGCCAATGGGGACATTGAGAGACATGAAGCAAGGTTAGTAGCTCGGGGCTTCACCCAAACATATGGGGAAGACTACCTAGACACCTTTGGATGAGGACATCGAACCAAATATGGAACCAACACTTGTACCACAAGTCAATGAAGCTCAAATGACACGTTCCAAGGCTAGGAAGCTTAGAGAAGGGTTCAATGAAGTGATCCATACTTTAATAAGATCTATGGAACATGAAAGCTTCACGAAAAACAGTCCAGAAGTTAACTTAAGCTCGGATGGCTAAAATAAAGAGTTGTTGGAGAATTTCATTCATTTGTGTCGAGACTTGGGACTTTGCCCAAGCCAAAGTATCGGAATCGGAAAAATGGTTAAAATATGAGCATAGGCCAAAGAGGTGGATCACAAGTTATCGGAACAAGTATATCAGGACATACGGAGAATCGGACCAAGCCAGGTGAGAATGCGCATGATCGGGTATCGGAACGTGCATATCGTGCCATACACACAGTCGGGTCAGTTCGGGTAAATATGTGCATGGTCTAGCTATCGGGACATGCAGACAATAGGGTTAGTTCGAGTAAAGATGCGCATGGTTGAACTATCGGGACATGCGCATTATCGGCATTAGGATGGAATGAGCCACACAAGCAATCGGGCCTTATCGGGTAATCAGATGCGTGGATCGAGCCATCAAGACAATGCGGACTATCAGGAAAAGGCTTAGTAAGCTGATGTGGAAAACTAGGCCAGGAACAAAGGACAATGCAAAGTGTCGGAGGACACCTGAGCCGATGCGTACTGATGATCGTACCGGAAGACATATATGCGCATTGTTCACTCAAAACATGCGCATATTTCCCAAAGATAGAGATTCCCGGCCCAAACTTAGGATCCGTCTACCAAACCGGATTCACTCCAGCTATTTGAAGAATAGAATATTCTAGAATTTATATGACGACCGTTGGATGAAGATTGGCCAAAGATCTCACCATTTGCTCAAAAAGAAGCGATAACGGCTAGTGGTCCCGCGTACGGACCGTACACATGTGCGATTATGCTTTTACCTTTTTACCAAGATTCGATTTGTTTCACCTAGGTAATTAGATTGTTACTATTTTTAGCAGATCCTAGGTTTGTCTAGAGATCTCTATATAAGCTATGTAATGGCCGCCAAAATAATTAAGGAATGAAAAACATTTCCTCTCTTACAATTTTCTATCAAATCTTCAACCTCGAACTAATCCACCATGGATTAGGTTCTTGATTCTCACTTTCTTTCATGATATCATATAAATAAGCTCCGACTACCTAATCTTTCCGCGTAAAATCTCAGTCAAATCTTAGGACTTGCTAGTCACTTCGGTGTACCCAAGACACTCCTCGGACTACAATCCAAGTTCTATTGGCCGAACATGAAGAAGAATGTTGAGAGAATTTGCGAAAGATGTGCAATATGCAAGCTCTCCAAGAGCAAGTCACAACCTACCGGGTTATATACTCCTCTCCCTATCCCTTCTCAACCATGGACTGATATTTCTATGGATTTTGTGATTGGATTTCCTCGGACCAAAAATGGTCGAGATTTGGTATTTGTTGTTGTTGACAGGTTCAGCAAGATGGCACACTTCATAGCTAGTCACAAGACTGATGATGCTGTGAGTGTAGCTAATATATTCTTCAGATAAGTTGTAAGGCTGCATGAAATGCCTCAGACGATAGTTTCAGACTGGACACCAAGTTTTTGAGCCACTTTTGGCGAACTCTTTGGGCGAAACTAGGAACAAAGCTTTCCTTCTCTACAACTTGTCATCCACAAACCGATGGACAAACAGAAGTTATCAACAGATCCTTATCAATGCTCTTAAGAGCCACGATCAAAAGCAATCTAAAGGCTTGAGAAGACTGTCTCCCTCACGTGGAGTTTGCTTACAATCATGCTAAGCAATCTTCAAATCTGTTTTCACCTTTTGAAATTGCTTATGGTTTTAATACTAATTCCCCTCTAGACTTGATTCCGTTTCCTGAGAAAGAACGTTTCAGTGTTGATGGCAAAAAGAAAGCAGAACAGATTCGGAAGCTACATGAACATTGAGAAGAAGACGCATCAATATCCAAAGCTTGCCAACAAAGGGCGAAAGAAGATGCTGTTTGAAGTCGGCGATCTGGTTTGGCTTCATTTACAGAAGGACAGATTTCCATAAGAGAGGAAGTCCAAGCTGAAGCCACGAATTGATGGTCCGTTTGAAGTTATTCAGAAGATCAACGACAATGCCGACAAACTCGACTTAAAAGGGAAGTACGAAACCTCAAGTTCATTCAATGTTTCTGATTTGATTCCTTATATTTCATATTCCGATTTGAGGTCAAATTATTTTCAAGAAGGGGAAGATGATGAGATCATAGACGAACCAGAACTTGAACCAGAGCTTGAACCAAAACAGCTTGTACCTGATGGAATGATCACGAGATCTAGAGCAAGAGAGTTAGCGCAGCAAGCCCACGTGATTCTTCATTCGAACCAAGAGGATCAAGCCTGCGAAACATACCAGTTGTTCAGGCTTATCAACCCACAAAAACCAGATATCTGATCGGTTAGCTAAGTGCGTAATTCCTGCACTTTTTGTCCTTAGTAGAGATGGTCGCATTTTTATCCCACCTTGGATTTTTGGCCAGTCACTATGGTTTTAACGAGGCAAGTTATCCACTTTTGTTAAAGGATCCTGAAAGGATATTTCGCATAAGTATTTTATATACTTGGCGCAAGAAATAAAAAGCCTTCTAGAAGCAGAAACTTCCTTTCCAAGGCACAACTTTTAGAAGCTTTCGTTTTAATTTACAAGTCTTGTTGTTTTTCTTAGAACTTTAGTTGTTTTTGTTTTAGAGGCTTGTACGTTTCGTTGTTTTGTGTTATGTTAGAAAGCCCTAGGATCTTGTGCCTTTAAGTGCAAGTTTCGAACTCTCCTTGTTCTTTAGGAAGTTTTTACGTCATAATCAGATTGTCTTTTAAGCATCTATCGAATTCTTTCTTATTGGATTGAGATTCCCGGATATTCTATATCTGTAAGAGATTCAGAAAGCCTGCAACCTTGATTGTATATTTCATAAGGCAATCAAGTTCTTTCATCAACTTCTATACGAAATCACCACAAAACCACCTAATTCACTTCACAATTCCATCGACTAAGACAACACATAAGTCTCAGCCATACCACAACATCATGAGCCTTCCGTGCATTCCAACCAAGCCGTGACTCGAGACCAGCCTTGTCCAGCCGCTTCATCCTTGTCCCAAGATGTACCTATTTGATTATTGAGCCACCAGTCCAACCGTACCATTATCGCAAGCCACGAGACTTTTCCGAGACTCATCTAGTCTGTCCGATAGCCTTGTTTGAAGACCGAACCAACTTGTTGCCGAGTCCTTGCTTGTTTGTCGAGCCTTGTCACCATAGTTAGGATCCAGGATCATATCATGAAGTCTTTCTAATTCATCCATTTTGGCTTAAGGTGAGGATGCAACATCCAACATTTTTCTTTGGTGTGTCCACTCTTCTTGCAATGATGGCAGTAGAGATTCTTCTTATCTTCATGCTGAAAGGTTCCTTTGTTGTTGTAGTTTGCATGAACTAGTTCTCTTTTTCCACCAAATAAACCTTGAGAACCAACCTCTCTTTTGATTTGAGCACACACATCTTCAAGGAATGGAAGTTTGTCAGGCCTAAGAATGTACTTAATAAGATCTTTGTACGCTGGATTAAGGTCAAGGAGCAAACTAAAAACCTTATCTTGTTCCTTTCTTTCCAAGAGAGTGGCTTGATCCATAGAGAAAGGTTTAAGCATTTCGAGTCTGCCCAAAGGGATCTAAATTTCCTAAAATACTTTGTAAACTCCAAATCTTCTTGATTGAGTTCATTCAAAGCTATCTTGACCTCATATACTCTGTTTATGTTAGAAACATTACCATAAACTTTTTTGTAGTGATATGATCTTGGCCAACAATGGAACGAAGGAGAAGAAGCAGATTGAACCAGAGGTAAATGAAGTTGAAGAAAGCATCAAGGAGCATCTTTCACCCGAGGAAGCAAGGGATAACGACTTAAGTGTTTCACTCGGTCCAATGACCAGATCAAGACAAGCTAAATTCCAGCAAGCTCTACAACAACTCCTTTACACTATTCAGGGCAATCTAGTGTATGCTAATCCAACCACATTGGTTTTGATACAAGCTACCTAGATAATCATCAAGAGAGGTGTTGTGACTTGCACTCTTTTCCTTGGTTTGGTTTTGTCCAATTGGGTTTTCCAAACAAAGTTTTTAATGAGGCTTGCTCACAACACTTATACAAGAGCCTCTTGATGATGTTTAGGCCCACTTCTATCCATTTTCATCTCATTTTCGTCATTACATTGCAGCCTTGCTTTATATTTTCAAAAACAGCTTTAGTATTAATTGTTTTGTGATTTCCAAGAAGTTGTGCATGTACAGCCTTCTTGCCTACTTATTTGGACGAAAATTATCAATAGAATCATCAAACACCTTTCCAAAAACCCTAAAGAATTCTCTTGAATCTTGTTTGATCATTTTGTTCTTGTTTATGTTCATAATCTGTTTCTACATTACAAGACAAATCCAAATAGTCTAAGAGTCATTCCGCAGCTCTTAGAAGTATCATTCACCCCAATTTCGTTCCATTAACATCACAACCATTGGAGAAGCATTCAGGGACTTGATCCTCACACCTAGGATCACATCAAGTGGTATCAGAGCTAATCTCCATCAAAAGGTTGTGTTTTTCTATTTTTGGCTCATCATATTCAGTTTTTCTCTTAAACTTCTACTTGCTTAGATCATCACGAAATTGAAATATATGATGCTTAAGGCTTTGATTCAGAGATAAACAAGTAGATTTCACGTCATTCTTCACTACTTTTTGATGTGTTGTTAAAGTCAAATGAATCTGTTTAGTATCATCTGTTTTGACTTCTCATATTCTGAAACTACCTAGAACAAGAGTTAAAGTTGCTAAATAACCTGATTAAAAGTCACGAAATTGTAGAACACAAAATCTGGGTACATTGCAACAATTCTGAAACTGTTTAAAACAAGAACTTCAAATCCTTTGTATTCTGATACTTTATGTTTTGGTGAGAAACTTTACTGGTTTAGTGTTTTAATTTGAATAGGAATCATGAGAGATGAAAGCAACAACAATGGAATGAATCAACTTCTACTTGAAGCCTTGACTGCTAGAATGACTGCTTTGTTGGATGAAAGACTAGAGAACTTCGGGGTTGAAGTTGTACATTCTGATCGTGAGAGAAGTACTCCTAACCAATCTGCTACAAAAAGTTATTACAACCATTCAAACCGATCCAATGGCTCTAGAAGAACAAGACAAGGCAGACAAGATGGACCACAACCCAATGACCCTCTTGGTGGTTTGAAACTGATAATTCCTGAGTTGAAAGGGACTACTGATCCAGAAAAGTATTTAGAGTGGGAAAAGAAGATTGAGCTTGTATTCCATTGTAGAGACTACACCACATTACATAAAGTGAAGATTGCGCCTACTGGGTTTAAAGATTATGCATTGAGTTGGTGGGATAACTTATTTACAACAAGAAAAAAAGCAGGAAATCTTCCTATTGAATTATGGAATCAAATGAAGATAATTATGAGGAAGAGATTTGTACCAAGCCATTATCATAGGGAGTTGCACTTCAAACTCAGGACTTTGTCCCAAGGAAGTAGATCAGTTGAAGAGTATTACAAAGAGCTGGAAACTCTTATGTTAAGAGCTGATATTCAAGAGGATAGAGAAGCAACAATGGCTATATTCATGTAGAGATGGAAGAACTTCTACACAAGGAAATCATTTTTGAGAAAAAAATCAAAAGAAAAGGATACAAGGCCAGCTACGGTTTCAGCACATCAAAATATCAAAGAGATGATAAGCCAAAGGATTCCAAAGTTTTCTCCAAACCAAAGATAGAGAAACAAAGTGCAAAAGGAAACGAAGTAGCCACTACCTCTAGAACCAGGGATATTCAATGCTTCAAATGTAAAGGTTATGGACAGTACTCCAGCAGTTGTTCCAACGAAAAGGTGATACTCATTAGAGATAATGGAGAGGTGGAATCAGAAGGAGAACAATCAGATTCTGAAGAAGAAAGTTTGGAAATTCCTCATCAAGGAGAATTACTTGTCACAAGAAGGACATTGAATCTACAAACCAAGACTGTTGGAGATGAGCAAAGAGAGAATCTATACCACACTCGTTGTATGGTTCAAGGCAAGGTCTATAGCTTATTGATAGATGGAGGAAGCTGTACGAATGCTGCAAGTGAAACCATGGTGGAAAAACTTGGTCTGAAAATCATAAAAAGACAAACTGATAAAATGAAGATCTCATTTGCAGAAGATGAAGATCTCATCAAATCAAAAGATCTTGAGCCACTTTTCAGAAGATGTGAAAAAAAGGACAAGTTATGAAGATGTGAAAAATCAGTACACAAAGTTCAGAAACTCAAGACATGAAGCCAAGAAAAGATTATGGGATGTGCAAATCATGTGTATCTGGATGTGCAAAATTAGTCCAATCCATAATACACTTAAAGATCTCTTGTGCAAGCTTTGGGACAATAACCCAAAAAGGATAGTTCTACTTCAAGAAGATTTTCTCATAAGAAGATCAGAAGAGTAGATTATACAGATGAAGAAAAGAGCCAAAGAACTAAAAGTCATAAAGGAGTTGGCAAAATCCCCTAACCATAAGACTATACTTTTTTTCCCTTGATATGTTTTTATCCCAAAGAGGTTTTACATATCAAGGTTTTTAATGAGGTAGATCTTTATGGTTCCAATTATTGAATAATGAAGATCAATGATTCAGTTTCGGCCAGAATTACTGTCATTCAAAGATTGGAAGTTTACAAGTTTTTACTCTACGAATTTGGGATTGCGTCCTTCGTCAAAGTTGTGGGCCTTGAAATTATCTTTCTAACGGATATAAGATC
>OVBE01003398.1:2089-26983 GCA_900406425.1 Iberis pinnata
GTCTCCGTCCGTCGGAAGAGAAGGCCGTTCAGCTTCTGTGTGGCGGCATGGAGGCTGTTTCCATCAAGATGCGAAAACGACTCGAATCTGAAGATGGCCGGAGATGCCTCTGCTTCGCCGGAAACCTACCTGCGATTTCGGTGAGTACGGCGGCGGTTAACGGCCAATTTCCCTCCTTCTTTTAATCTGTTCTACGTGGGTGAGTTGATGTGTTCTACATCGTCTCACTTGGAGCCTCCGTCGGGTCACCGGAGAGTTTTTCCGGCGTCATCCGCGGTTCAAATCGGCGGCGGTGATTTTTACAATCTAGGGTTACTAGTGTATCCTTTATTGGGCTTAGGCCCATGTTGGGCATTAGGAAGCCCAAATCCAATGCAAATGTTTAAGGAATTAGGGTTTTGGGTTTGTTTCCTTTGGGTTTTGGTTGTATTTGGGCTTTTGTAATGGACATATATTATTAATATTAAAACTTTTTACAAAAAAAAAGAAGTGGAATAAAAAAAAGAAGAAGCTAAAGTTGCTTTTCGCATTTTAGTAAGTAATTTATTAACAATATATTTCGAACATTAGTTACTTTTTTAAGAAAATGGAATTTCTTCTTGAAACATGTTGAGAAAATCAAGGATCACATTCACGGCCTTCTGAATTTCTGAACCTCGAGTTACTCATTTCATAATTATCACCACCTTGATAAAATAAGATAGTTTTGTGTATACTATTTTTAAATTTTAATCACTTTTAACTAATAGATAAGTTCTACAGTAGATGAAAAAGAAGAATAAGATAAATTCTACTATGAAAGTTTACACAAGTTTGTCAAATAAGATTATAATAAACGTCACATGATGACATCTTGTTTAATTAACCACATTTGCTTTTCCACAACTCTTACAAGTAAACGTATGACTTCCTAATATAGATTCATGGCCATTAATTTCACTTTATAATTATAAACCATATGTACTTCTTTTTATATTAACTTGGATATTTTTGTCCGTATATAAGTTCTATACAAGTATTAAGTATGTAGTGATTTTTGTCCAGATTTTATATTAACTTTAGGAATGTGTTAAACCAGATTAAGAAAAATGACTAAAATATCTTAATCAAAGTGATTTGAACCAAAATAAAAAAACAGATGCGGAGTCGAGAAGATGTTCTTTATCCTTAATTTTTTAAATCTCCCATAGTGCCACGGTTTTGTGCGAAGTAAGAATCCCATGATACAACCGTAGGGAGACCGATTCGGATGCACACGAGATCGGAATCTAACAAACTTAGAATGTAACGATATAATTTCGGAGTAAACCTACTCTTTGAGAGAGCAAAAAGAATTATCTAAGCGTGTGATGGATTTTTTCGTGGAAGTAGAAGTATTGGAAGAATGAGAGGAGGCTCGGTTATATAGGTGAGCGACTTGAAGCACAAGCCGAAAACCGTTACGATCCGCGCGGGATTGCGTCCAAGATTCGCAGAACGAATCGAGAAGAAAAATATGGGTAGTTATTATTCAGTCAAACGCACGAGTAAGAAAGAGATATTTATCATACCGAAAATAATTTTGGTTTAGATCAATTTTGGAATTGGTTTTATTAAACCAATTGATTTTTTGGGCCAACAATTTCATAGAAATTTTCTCCAAAAAAAATACATCTTGATGGGCTTGGGCTTGGACTGGGATAGTCCCAACGACCCACGACCAGTGCGCGCGCTGAGCTGGTCGGTCGGCGACGGCGGCGCGCGCGTGTGAGTGGCACATCTCTCTCCAATACACCATAGTGTACTCAACCCAATTGAACATAAACATGCATTCTTCCATATATATACTATCGGAAAATAGTTTTTCCAGTAATATGGGATAAAAACTTGTTAAACTTAGTCAACACTAAATCAACATTGTTGTGTTTATGCATGTTTAAATTATTTTTTTTATACTTCTATTTTTCATTCAAATTTTACTCAAATTTAATAAGTTAATATTTTATTTTATAGTGTTAGTTGCAAAGATTTCGATGCATTTATAATCCGATAAAAACATTTGGACAATATTACTTTGTTCAAATTTAGTTTGATGAATGTTTTTGGTCACCGAGTCCTAAAAGTTCTAAAAAAGTATGTAGTGATTTTTGCTATGCACGAAGGTCATTTTTCCTTATCTTATCCTTTCTTAAAATGTCCAAGTGTCAAACTCAAAGTGTCATGAATCTTGTTGCCAAGGACCCACCTAGAAAGTATTTATTTTCCCATGTAATTCAAATAATGGAATGTTAATGGGCCTAAATACAAAAATAAGAAAAAAACCATTCAATGACAAAATTCCGAAATAGGCCCAAAATATAAAGAAACTTGTATGTAGAAGTAAATAAAACATGCATGCATCATCTAAAGTCAATGATTGATTTATGTAATTTATATATTTTACTAAATCAAATCTCAAATTACTGGTGAGAGCAACTCGTCGGCCATTACCAACATCGTGGCTCCAAGTTACATATATATTCTTCGGCCCAACTTGAATAATTCTTCAAAACACGTATATTTTATCATATTATAAAAATAGGAACACACGATTAAGTCCATTTCACGTTTCCTATATAAATACAATTCATAGTTTCGTGCATCATCACCAATTCAAACCATCTCTCGGCTTAAACACATAAACTTCAAATATCCGAGACAAGATGGCAAGGTTCGGTCTTTTAGCAGTCGTGGCTCTTAGCCTCACCATCTCTATGTTCCCAGACACAATCAATGCTCAGCTCAAAACCAACTTTTACCATAACACATGTCCCAATGTCGAACAGGTCGTTAGGAGAGTTGTTCAACAAAAAGTCAAAGAGACATTCGTCACGATCCCCGCCACACTTCGTCTCTTCTTCCACGATTGCTTCGTTAACGTAAAAACTCAAACCTTTTGCTTACCATTTTCATATTTGAAACTCGGTCTATAATCAGAATCGGTCTCGAGCACAAGCAAATCAAAGAGTCATTCTTTTTAATTTTAAAATTTTTGTGAAGAAAACGATCTATATTTTGAAAAATTATACAAATTTAACATTTTTTATTGTAAATTGTGGTTTTTATAATTTTTTAAAATCTCAGGGCCGATCATGCCTATAAATATGATAATGATTTTAATTATTGATTATAGGGATGTGATGCATCAGTGATGATTCAATCAACACCTAACAACAAAGCTGAGAAAGATCATCCAGACAATGTGTCATTGGCAGGAGATGGATTTGATGTAGTGATTAAAGCGAAGAAAGCTCTTGACGCATTCAAGGGTTGCAAAAACAAAGTTTCTTGTGCTGATATCCTTACTTTAGCCACCCGTGATGTTGTTGTCGCGGTGAGTTATATATATAAAACTATAGGTCACATATATGTAGAGATAACACTAAATTACGAAATGTGGTTAGGCTGGAGGACCATCATACCCTGTGGAACTCGGTAGGCGTGATGGTTTGGTGTCGACGGCTGCTAGCGTTCACGGAAACTTGCCTGGACCAAATGACAATGTTGACAAACTCAACAAACTTTTTGCTAAAAACAAACTTACTCAAGAAGATATGATCGCTCTTTCTGGTAATATTAACTATAATTTTTATGATTTTTCAACTCAAAACTAATCGATATAAAATAAATTAATTGTTAGAATTATGAATTTCCAAATCAAAAGTAATTGACAATAAAAAAACGTTCCATATTTTTTATTAGTGTTTTGTCTCTTGGTATTTTTTTGATTTGAGAAACTTTATCTAATATGGTTTTTCGAGATAATAACTCAATAGTCACTAATCTCATATTGATTTGGGGAAAACTGACAGAACCGATTTTGGATTAGATCGTAAATCAGATTGAACTCAAATACAATGTTAAGATTAAGAGTTTCTAACTCAAAACTATGGAGTAAATAATGTCTTTTATATATTAATGATTTATCTCATATGAAGTATTTTCTATAATATTAAATCATATATTATATACAATAATACTTTCATTTCTACAAGATAAAAAAAGACTATAACATACATGATGTTCCCATAATGCATGTTAATCTACAACTTTGGATTCCTTGCAGCTGCTCACACCGTTGGATTCGCACATTGTGGCAAAGTATTCAACAGAATCTACAACTTCAACCGCACACACTCCGTTGATCCAACTATCAACAAAGCTTACGTTAAGGAACTTCAAGCAGCTTGTCCTAAGAAAGTTGACCCAAGAATCGCTATTAACATGGACCCTGTCACTCCAAGAAAGTTCGACAACATTTACTTCAAGAATCTCCAACAAGGCAAAGGACTCTTCACTTCCGACCAAGTTCTCTTCACTGACCGTCGCTCTAAACCCACTGTTAATGCTTGGGCCTCGAACTCAAACGCTTTCAACGCTGCGTTTGTTAAAGCTATGACCAAACTTGGTCGTGTTGGTGTTAAGACTGGTACTAACGGTAACATTCGTCGTGATTGTGGTGCTTTTAACTAATATGGAAAACAGATATAACTGATTTTTTTCCCTTTATAATTTTCTTGTTTGTTTTCGAGATTTGTTTCTTCACGAATTATGAAATTTTCTGTTTGTTTCTGCTTCTTGTATTGTTGAAAAACATTATATTATCTTTATTTTTATTAAATTATTGTTCTAACATATAAACTAAGCTTAAAACAATTAAACACCAATACATATACACGCACACAAATCCTAAAAGTATCTGATTCTGTAATACAAGAAACAGATCTATCTAGTCATATATAGAGTTAGCTTGTTGGATCTTCTCAAGCTTTGAAGACCAATCTTCACCGAGAATCGATCGATTTGATTCCATAGCTACTTGAAAATCTAGCAAAGATGCTGAAGAACATACTCCTCTTAAGCTACTAGACCTTGAAGCTGCTAATTCTAAACATGGTTTGATTAATCTTTTCAAGTAGACATTGAGTCCTTCGTTCAACAAGTTAGCAAACTCAACTGAAACTTCTAATCCTTGATCGTTTTCGAGTTTCTTCTTTAAGGAATTTGAATCAGGAAGCTCACCAGAAGAGTAACATGTTCCTATATGATGATGATGATGTTTTGTCTTTGTAACTTGTTTAAGATTAATACCAAAGGGAGCTTCAAGTGGTTGACTTCTCCAACATTGAATCAGTTGGTCAACTTCTTCACCTTCTTCTTCTAATAAACATTGTTGTCTACCACTAGATGAAACAGCTTCAGTGATTTGACTCTTTCCTTTGCTTCCATTACAATCTTTAAACCTTCTTTGAGTCCTTCCTCTACGTGGCGATTTAGGAAGCTCATCACATAAAGATTTGAAACTAAGAGTCCCATTCACTTGCTTCTTCTTCTCTTCTTCTTCTTCTTCTACTACACTATTCTTTAGTAAAGGATGTGTCTTTGAGAGACATACATTCTTAATTATCCCTTTAAGCAAAGCATTGTGTAGACTAATATTCTCCTTCTTCTTCAAAGTTGCTAATATTAGCTTATCAAAGTCAGATTTACTGATTTTGAAGCTTAAGAACTTTGATAAGAGATTAAGATAGCTCTCAGTTTTGATCCGACCAATCTTCTTCTCAATTTGAGACTTTAACTCCAAAATGTCTGTTCTAACGAATTGATGCTGACTTTTTGGCATTTGGGTCCCCTTTATTTTCCCCTTTTTTTAACAAAGACATAAGAACCCAATTGTAATATACTGAATCTGGATCCGTATAGGTAAAAAAAAGGGTCAAAACACAACAAATTGCTAAAAATTGAGATTGGAATTACAAAACCCACATTGAGAATTGACGAAATAAGTAACTTTTTCAAGTTCATTGAAACGATTTCGATACTCAAAAACTCATATGATCTTAACGAAACACTGAAACAGTAACCTACAGAAATAAAAATCCAGACTTTTTTTACCAAATTGAAGTCACGACATAAACAACAGAAACTAAACTTTCACAGTTTCTCAATCGCGAATAGTGAAATACAAATTCCAGATTCGGCAAAATCTACGGAGAAACAATTTTAAAAAAGTACAATTATAAAAAAATGAGAAATTTAACTAACCTTGAGAAGAAGACACAAGGAATCGAATGGAGTTTGGTTGACTTGATCTTAATCGCGAATTCTACTGGAAAATTATAACAAAGAGCGAGAAAATTTAGAGGAATAGATCCTAAATATTCTTGGTTCTTTTGGTTTTTTTAGAAGCTTCTTCGTCGAGAGAGTCAACGTTTAGTCAACTTAGCACGTGCAAAAAAAAATACACAGCTGGAGTTTTAGCTAACGGACCAATCACGTTACTCGATTTGCCACACAAAAGTCAGAACATTCAGACATAACGGGTCGGGTCGGGTCGGGTTAAAATTCCTTGCACTGTTTTGATGACATTAGCAAATAGCAACTTTTTGACTTACCATTAATCATTGATTAAAGCATCATTGTCCAATTTAAACTTCACTATAAGAACAAGTTAAGTCCGGCTAACTTAGCTTCTCTCATTCGCTCGAACCACCCACAGGCCACAGGCCACAGGCCACAACTTCGGCGAACTTAGGTTAGACTTCTCTCAGGTAGAAACGCCATTAAACTAAAGCTAATAATTGTACATTAAGATTAATGGGCTTAGAATACTTTGGGTTTCGTACAGAGCTATTACTAAAATATTTATGGGTTATTTTGACTTTTTTTTGCTAATACAATACATAATTAATGCAATTTAACTTTCTTTTTTTATAAGAATGCTTTAAAAAAGCAATATAAAATAAATTTTATTTAACAAACAGAAAATAACTTTTTCAATTTGGTAAAAATAATGCTTAATTCTCTATATATGGAAATTTTCAAAATGAAAATAATAGGTGTAAATATTTTATTTTCAATTTATTATCACAATTTTTAAATGGTATATGGAAAATTAAACCAAAATTTAAAATTTTAATGTCTGTAAATCATTACTCCCTCCATTTTTATTAATTTGATGTTTTATATATTTTTTGTCTCAAAATGATTGATTTTTAAAATTTTCTATACATATTTCATTAATTTCAATAAGTATTAATTGAAAATATGTGAATTATGATTATTGTTATTTGGTTGATTTATAAAGAAAAATAGATAAATGTAATACGAGGAAATGAAAAAATAATTTGATTATAATATTTATAAGTCGTATAATTAGAACTCATACTGATAACTTTATATAAAACATATGTTTTGCTATTAACAAAATAAATTTATACCGATAATTGTATATGAAAAGAATAACTAAAAACATACAAAATTGGTTTGTATTACCTACGAAATTTGAGATAATTCTATATAACTAATGGTTCCAAAAATATTTTACCACTTACATTTTTATATTTTCTTTTAAAGAACATAGTATATGTTATAGTTAGTTTTTCAAAATAATTCTTTTTTACTATGTTTTTATATATTTTAATCATTGTTTCCTTTTTAATAATTTTACATTATCATATTAATTTTCAGAACTTTCATTTTATGATATGCAACTGATATGAGAAAAAGTTAATTTTTTACGTATGTTTGATACTTGATGATATGAGTTTTTCTTTCTTTTTTATATTTGACACGTGTCGAAATCTTAGTTAAATATGACACATGTTACCATATAATAAGTTATAATTTTGACACGTTCATCTTTATATAATAAGATATCTCTAAAATCTCAAAACTTTTGGGATTAAAAAGCCAACTAAAATTATGGGCCCTACAACAATAAAAGAAGACATCGATACAAACAAATCGATATTTTGTGAGTGTAAATTATACCATTCCAATGCGAAATATGTTATATATTATTAGATTAAATATATAGTCCTACGTTTAAAGAGTAGATCTTAACAAACATAGATTATTTTAAGATTCATATTAATCTTATTAATTTTATTAGTATCTTATTATATTGAACTGATCAATCTCCTGTTAAAGAAACCCTAGATAACACATTTTCTACCAAATTCCACATTATTTATCATTGTCATAACTCTACATCTCAACTTAACTTTTTATATTTATATATATATATATATATATATATAGCCAAAAAGACTAGGTTTAGCTGGATGATAAAATAGAATATGTAAATTTAGTTTGACTAAAAGTTAATGCAAAGTTTACGAAAGTGAGAATCCACCTTCTCATTCTTGCCAAATACACAATTTGCTCCATACTCCATCTTTATATATCATCTTCAAGGCTAATGTCCGTTCATTTGATATTATCGGCTTCTCTTTTGCTGCCTCGGTATGATACTTCTCCAAAGCATATTTCAAAAACAATCTCATGTTCCAAACTCGTACAAACCCAAGTAATAACATTACCGATAATATATAATAAAAAATGTAAATGTTATATTATTAATATCCAACAAAAGTACATCATGAGTAGTAAATTACAAAAACATATGATATAATAAACGAAAAAACGTTACGCTGCTCGATTTATGTACGAAGTCATGGCCGCACATGTGGTTTTTTTTACCTTAGTGAACGTTGATGTGCCAAATGAGAAACACTCAGTTGGACGTTAAACACTAGACGTCAATGAAGTGACTTTGCAAATATTTTTTGTTTTGTAGACTAGCTTTAGCAGACATTTTTGGTTTTTAGGAAACATTTGCTATCCACCAACATTATACTACGTTTAGCTTTAGATTGATTTACACAAGCTTTAACTTTAGATTGGTTTGCACAGAGGTTTTTGGCATATATTTTTTTGTTTTGTAGACTAGCTTTAGCAAATATTTTTTGGTTTTCAAGAAGCATTTGTTATTCACTAACATTAGTTTAGCTTTAGTTTTAGGTTGACTTATACAGAGAAGAGTTCAGGGTTTGACATAAATTTTATTTTATTTTTTTTAGGTTGCTTTAGGTTGATTTTTTTGTTTAAGTTGATATGTTGACATATTTACAATTTTGGTGGGAGAAACCATAAGAGCATCCGCTACAAGATGACTAAACCAAGATGAAATCACTGCCATAATGAACCAACATGCTGCTTTGATTTTTTCCACCTCTCCTCCCTTGAGTAAGTTCACAAGTGGGTTATTTTTTTTTGACAAACGAAGATACAACAAAACTACTACCTCCCACATAGTGTGTCACAAGAAAGGAAGTTATTGGAGACAATGCAAATGACAATAGGATTAACTATACTGAAGATTTTATATTGTCAGATGAAAATGTAGCTATAAGGACATACCAAAACCGAACCAAGTAAGTTTACAAATTTAATTCTACTAGTTTTGTTTTATTTAGTAAAGTAATGTTTTGATTACAAGTTTGATACCTTGGTGTTGGTGCATTATTGTCATATTAATCAAACAACTTAATGTTTTTTCTTTTATAATATCATCAGTTTTTTAAATTATTTTCAGTTTTTGTAATGTATTGCTTCTTATGTATTTTTTGTTGGATATTGATAAGATTGTTACTTATTACTTGAATTAGCTGATCTAGGAGTTTGTTGCATGTTTAGGAAGTTGAGCTTTTGCTATGCTATTGATGAAACATTTAGTCTTGCAAAACGAAATTCCACATAACTCAATCAAATGGCGTGTTAGTTCAGTTTCAGCTGTGATTTCCAGAAGTTGAAACGAAATAGAGAAAATGAGAATCATAAGAAATGAAAATAAAATCACAAAATAATGGAGACGGCAAGAGCAAAAGGATTTGACAAAAAAGTTTTTGCCACTAAGAAGTATAAAACTACGTTTATGTCCGTAAACCGTTGCGCCGTAAAGCATTTTAAGAGTTTTCCAATCGCCGTATTATTTTCCGATTTGATATACAGAAATGAAAAATATCCCCAAAAGCTCATAACTTTTGGGCTTAATAAGCCCACTAAAATTTTGGGCCCATCAACGTTAGAAGAATACATTGATGTGTATATTATACCATACCTATATGCATTTTGTTATACTAGATAAATACCCGCATAATATGCTGAGTTGTATAATATTTTCATTATAAAATTAATAAATTCATTTATTAAGATTCATATAATTAAAAAAACGCATTTTAATATTGATAATTTTTATTTGAAAGCAATATCTAAAAACATACAAAATTGATTTATATTATCTAGAAAATCAGATACATTTTCAAAAGATTTTAAAAGTTTGTTATCACTTAAAATTTTAAATATTTTTTTTGATGTAAATAGATAATTACTTTTATTCTTAGCATTTTTAACTATGTTTTTCTTTTTATGTTGCATAAAATTTTTGAAAAAGAAACTAAAATTCTTAAGAATATTTGATAATTGTTTGTCATTATCCAAGTTAAATTTGATCTTTTTAAAAATTTTATTTTCTTTTTAATGTTTTCCTTTTTTTATATATTACATATTAGTTTTCTCTTTTTCATTATGTAAATTTTCTATTATAGTATGATTATTTTTATATACTTTTAAATTAACATATTAAAATATAATATCTTTCATTTTATTATGCAAAATTTTTCTAAAACAGAAACTATAATTCCTAAGAATATTTGACAATTTTTTATCATTATCCAATTTAAATTTGATCTTTTTATATATTTTATTTTCTTATTAATATTTTTATTTTTGATAATTTACTTATTAGTTTTTTATTTTTCATATTTAATTTTTTAGATATTTTATTTTATAATATATAAAATATATATATATATATATTTTATATATATATATATATGGTAATTTTCTAAAATGTTTGGTATGTGATGATGAGTTAAGTTTGACACACAATCTGATAAGTCATAATTTTTATAATTTTGACACGTTCCGCTATATATAATAAGATAATTTGTTAAACCAAATATTTATTAATAAAAATAATTACATTCTTAATTTGTGCGAAATTTTTTAAGCATTAATCATGGTAATTTAGAGAAAAAAATGGTTGACTAAAAAGAAATATATGTAAGAATTGAATGTTTGTATATAACAAATTTATTCACGCTGTAAAGAATGGGCCGAAACTGGGCTACGAAAGGCTCATTTAAAAGGATATTGCTTTCTCGTTATTTTCCTTGGATTCAAATGCGCCCTTTAAAGTTCAAACCTTTTGTCGGAATAAAAAAAGTTCGAACCTTTTCTCTTCGTCCTACATTTCTCTTGAAAATCCAGAAATCGATGGGTGATTATATTCTCCTCCGAAACTCCAGTCTCGTTATTGGTTTAACCTTAACCTTGCTAAATCTCTTTGCTCTTTTCTCTCTCGTCTCATCTCACGAATCTCTGCTCGGTAAGTTTTACTTTCTTATCTTATGTTTATCGTGCGGTTTAATTTTCGAATTGCTGACTAAAATTATAGAAATTTAGGATTTTGTGATTCAGTTTCGATCTAGTAAGTTAATTTCTCTAGTGGGTGCTCGAAATTTTGAGGCTATTTGATTTCTCTGTTTGTCCCACTTAGTGATTCCTCCGTTTTAGGTTGAATTTAAGAATCATATATTTTGATTTATTTTAATTAAGTAAGAAAATTTGGTATGAAGTGTGATAAATCCTATTGTATATATGTTGTGGTTAATCATTTGGTAACCTTATGAACAGTTGTGGGAGAAACAAGAGAGCTTCAAGTGACTCCTAGTTTAGAGGTCAAGGGTTCTCCTGGATTGAAGCCAGATAGAAAAGCTCTATGTGAGAGAATACATATTCATGGACTTCGAAGGTTTAAACATATAGACAAGTATGCACATTCATTGAAGTTGATAGTTAACTCATCAACCAGTGTGAAAGCAAGCAATATCGATCTTTGCTTCCATAGGTAAGTTGTTCATTTTCCTTTGTTGGGGTTTTGAATCGGCTTCTTGATACTTCAGCTTTTAATCTCACTAAGTGTTTCGTTTGTAGGAATTTATCGCGTGCAATTGGAATGTGCCCTTCTAGTCGTTGGGAGAAAGTCTCTAAAGGTTCATGGGTTCAAACAATGTCGCCTTTCGATCACAAAATCCTTGATGTAAGAATAGCTAGCTCATCAAAGGTCACTGTGGAACTCTCTGTTGTAGAAGGTGACTTACCTTATTAGACTAAGGTCTTGCAAATGGTTCCATTTTTTAATTTCTCTAAACTCTGTTTTTGGCTTTTGCAGAATTTTTCATGTATCGCATAGTATTCTTAATCCTTGGGACTGTATTGCTTGCTTCGGCTTCTACACTGAGCAATTCATTAGCATTTTACTACAGTAGTGCCATGGCTGTTGGCATAATCCTTGTTGTGTTGCTTGTCCTCTTTCAGGTAACTTCATGTTTCTTGATCGGTGTAGTCTTATTGTGTTAACCTATAAAGAGAGGGTATTAACTTCCGAATTTCGCTTTTGTAATGTGATGTATACACAGGGGATGAAGCTTCTACCAACAGGGAGGAGCTCTTTGGCATTGTTCATATACTCATCATTGGTGATTGTTAAATAATTGTTAATATACTTATATTCTAAAAATGTCTTTTCTTTATCTAACACAAGATTTTTCTTCTTCTGTCTTTTGGTCAGCTTGGTTTAGGTGGTTTCCTTCTTCGCTACATACCTGGTTTATTTGAAAATCTGCTAATGGAGATGGGAATAGACGAAGAAATGTACACCCCTGTATGTAAGTTTTGGTATCGTCAATATTTCCTTGTTTAGAAAAGCCTATGTTAAACTCGTATGAAGATTTCTTTTCCCCATTTTGATTTTGCAGGTAGCCATTTTTGTAGGGATGTTTCTATCTTTGGCTGGAGCTTTTTTTGGATTTTGGACAGTGAGGAAACTGGTTCTGACAGAAGATGGCTCTATTGATGTTAGCACAACACTCTTTGTATCTTGGTCCATCCGAATTGTGGCTGCTGTTTTGATTCTTCAGGTTATTTCCAGTCTGTTTTTCCTTTTTAAATTAATCAAAAAAATCATCATATTGACAAGAATCTGTTGTTACCAGAGCTCTATAGATCCTTTGCTTGCTGGAGGAGCACTTATATCTGTGATTCTTATATCCTCGAGTTTAAAGAAGATCACCAGATTGAAGTTCCTAAGACACTTATATGAGTAAGTTTTGACCGATCTTTCTTCAACAAATAAAACTCATTGAAGTATTGAATTCAAGTTGAGTTCTTTTGTACAGGATTCCAATAAATTTAGTGTTAAGCATATGGGAGGCAGTTAGTAATGTTGGAGTACCAAATGTCCCGGGATATCTCCATGACTTCATGCAAAAGCGCCCTTATGCTTCTGAATTTGGCAATCATGTCACTTTTGCTTCTCCATCAGGAGGTTTGATTAGTGATCTCACATTGCAAAACGTCTACTGAAACCAATTATAATAAGCTTCTGGTTAATGATTCTTTACAGGAATCAACGGGATGCAACAGTCTCCACCGTCTGAATCAGATACGTTCCCTTCCTCTTTCCATAAAACTCCTGAAAGAACCAAATTATCAAAAGAAGAGTGGAAAAGGCTCACTAAGGATAGCACGACAAAGGCGGTTAGGGATTTGGTTTCGTCACCTGATTTTAGCAAATGGGCAGCAGCAAATGCGGATAGAATCAGTGTGACTCCAAGAAAAGAGTCAAGCAGCACAGGCCAGCCACGGAAACGGCCGGGTTGGTTCTGAAGCAGCAGGTTTAGAGAGAAAGAACTCTTGTAGGCTTTGTTCTTATGACTTTGGTAGTGTTTTAGCTTCTTGTGGTTGAGATCCTAATTGGTTTTATTAGGCTGTAACATGAGCATTGTTTCTTATGGTCCTCTTTAATGGTTCCTACTTTGTAATGTAAAACACAGAGTTTGTCTTTGTTCAACTACTTCCTTCTGTTGTTATCTTTGTTCACATATGGAATCTAAGTAAAATAGTGAATGATGAGATATGAAAGAAATGTTTATCATCATCATATTATTGTAATACAAAAAGAATCCAACCATAGGCAAAAGCTCATAGATACTGAATAACAAAGAGACTTGGGAGTAGTTTTTTTTTATCAAATGAGGTTTCTCTTTTTGCTTGAGAAATAGAAGAAGAAGATGAAGATCAGTTCTCTGGTTGAGGATTGCCTTTCCACTTGAAGTTGTCAGAGTAAGACTTAACCTGAAGATGAGCCATCATGAGTTAGAATATAATTTCAAACTAAAGAATAAAACAGAGAGAGAAATAAAGAGACAATCCTTCTCTACATTGACTATATTGCCTAATTGTATAGTCTGTTCTACGATTGAGTCAGCAGACCATTTTTTGATGAAGCAAAATGAGTTTTTTTTTAAGTTCAAGCAGTTCCATAGTGATACTAACCTTAAACTAGAGATTAGAAAATTCAATTTTTTGACGTTAAGAGTTCCAATGAAGTATACAAATTAGGGGGAGCATATTGAGGAGATTCAGTCTCAAGGATAGATACTAACCTTCAACAATGGTGTTTTGGGCTCCTTGACCTGCCATGAGTCAAGATATGCGTCACTAAAGGCTAATAAAACAGAAACATACCACCCTCGCATAATGTGAATCTTATCCAAGGAAACAAACATCATACCACATAGTCAAAACCATGACGATCGGCAAATGAAACTGCAGCTTCTTTGGAATCAAAACCAAGAGCAGAGTCACCAACATTGGCATAGGGATCACCTGTAGAAGTCCACCCCATCAATGGATTCTCCCACCTACAAACATACATGCCACACAAATTACACAACCAATTAACTGATACCATCTGTTATGAGTTGAATCTATTATCAGATAATTGAATCTACAAATCAGCCAAAAAGAGGAGATTTCATACTTTAGGGTAGAGATGAAGTTAATCTTCCATTTTCCAAGTTTTCCAGATCCTTGCTGAGTAGCTGTTCTAGCAGGTGAATATATAATCACCTGAAAATGTTCCACAAATCTTAACTGATTAACACCAATTGATTGATAAACACCATCTAGCTAGCTCACTTTATCGGATTAAGACTGAATCTTCGATTACGATTTCATCTAGAGTTATACCCCATTACAATCCGTAGAAACACTATTGATTCCTAAACTCAATTCATTAGAACGAATAAATCGAATGGTTACTTACCTTTCGTGTAAGATGCTCCTCTGGGATTCCGGAGACCTTACCGATCTCGCCACGCTTGTTATCCGATTCAACCACCGCGTCAGTCGAGAAAGGGCGAGCGACACGCCGGAGATTAGCCGCTATACGACCAGTAACTTGAGTAGCACGAAGCGCCATTTTCACGCAAAAGAGAAATCTGGAAAATCTCTGAGCTTCAATTTTCTCTTCGGTTTTATGAAAATGGCACAAAGGAAGGAAGAAAGAAAAAGGTAAGAACACGGAAATTTTCAATTTAGCCATCCAACAATCTCAAATTTACATCATCACTCTTATTATTATATATAATTTATGAAACACTCCCTAAGTTATTAGTGAATTAATTAACCCCAACTTATTTTTTATTTTATAAATTTTATTCAATTTTTTTTATAAATCCTAATAATTTCTTTAGAATTATAAGATTAAAAATTTCCAGCATCAATACCACTGAAATTAGGGAAAATAAAATAAAATTACACACTTATGACTTATGTACTAATATTTTGCTGTAATTCAAATAATATTTGATTTTTTTTTTTACTTGTAAGTGAAATAATTATATAAACCCATTTAAAAAATAATATATTCATATTAGGTTGAGGTAATATATGCTAATGTGTGATTTTGATATAACTTGAGGCGAATTTATGAATCTGGAAAGGTAACAGGCTATTGTGTAATATTGATAAAAAAAAGAAAGCTCAAGTTTTTCCGTTTCTATGGATAATTCTTCCTTGTACTACTCTCTGGTCTTCTTCTTCTTCCTCCTCCTCGTGCGTTTCACCGAAATTCTAAGATTCACATCTGATCCATTACACAATCTACACGAACAATTAGCTTTCGTCATCATGTAAAACTCTACCAAAAAAACTCTCCTTTGTTTCTGTTTGATCAGGCATGCTTTCTTCTCCTCGTTCCTCAATTTCTGTTTCTCTGGATTTTCCATTTCGAGTTATCTCGTTTTCTCCGATCTTTGCATTTGAATTTGGTCGACGATTTCTCTTGTGATATGTGATTGTTATCAGATTGTCCATTCATGTTTGATTTTGAAAATTGGTAAAAAAGCATTCACTAATCTCTAGTTAGATAGCCAAAATCCACCAATGATCTAAGCACAAGAAATTAGATCTTTGATAAGTTTGTTCAAATTCGAAAATATTAGATTCTTGTAGATAAGAAGAGTATTAAAATGTTCAACAATGGCTAGATTGTTCTTAAGCATTCACAGATTCTAAGGTTTTGCAGAATTAAAAGAAGAAGAAGAGAAGTTTCTTAAATAACTTCTAATGGGTGCTCCAAAGCAGAAGTGGACACAAGAAGAAGAAGCAGCTCTTAAAGCTGGAGTACTTAAACATGGTACTGGAAAATGGCGTACAATACTCTCAGATCCTGAGTTTAGTTTAGTACTAAAGTCTCGTTCAAATGTTGATCTCAAGGTAAACATTTATCATTCGAAATCACAAGTAATTTGATAGGATTTGGCTAATGATAGTTTCAAAGTTTTAACAGGACAAATGGAGAAATATAAGTGTAACAGCTTTATGGGGTTCAAGGAAGAAAGCTAAACTTGCTCTTAAAAGGACACAACCTGTTCCTAAACAAGATGATAACAACGTTACAACTCTTAGCATTGTTCCCTTTACAAATAACGAAGAAGAACGAACAAATCCAACATCACCTGGAGGTTCTGGAAGTGTATCTCCAAGAACTTATGCTTTAAAGAGATCAATTACAAGGTTTGTTTCATTCACTAGAATGATTTTAATCTTAAGTTTAGATCTTGAGGTATTTGGATGTTGTTGTAGTTTGGATAAGATCATCTTGGAAGCTATTACTAACCTGAAGGAACCTCGCGGTTCTGATAGAACATCCATCTTTCTGTATATAGAGGTAACTCTTAGCATTATGATTCTTTGTTTCTTTGCTGCATACTTAGAAGCCAAACAATGTTCAGGAGAATTTCAAAACTCCGCCGAATATGAAAAGACATGTTGCAGTAAGATTAAAGCATTTATCATCAAATGGACCACTAGTTAAGGTAACACACAACCCTCTTTCATTCATTATATACTCTGTCTCTTAGCATTTTCAAATGAGATATCTCACTTTCAGGTAAAGCACAAATACAGGTTTTCTACTAATTCTATAACCATAGGAGCAAGACAGAAGCCCGAGGAGAATGGAGAATCATATATGATAAAAGGCATGACAGCTCAAGAAGCTGCAGAAACTGCTGCAAGAGCAGTTGCAGAGGCAGAATTTGCTATCTCAGAAGCTGAAGAAGCAGCAAAAGAGGCAGAAAAAGCAGAAGCTGCAGCTGAAGCTGCTCAGATATTTGCAAAAGCAGCCATTAAAGCTTTAAAGTTCAGGATCCGTGATCATACTTGGTAAAGCCACCATGGGAAAGTTCTATAACAGAACAAGCCCCTTTATATATATATATATACAAACCATTACCGGTTTCTTATGAATCAGGTGATATCTTATATCACCTATAGAGTTTATAAGTTTCCAAAACCGTTTCTTTTTTGGTTTAGTATTCAGTGTAAATCCACAGTTTGATCATATGTGTATGTTCGTAACTCTCAGATTTTGTAAAACCTATCTTTGTTTTGTCTGTGGATGATCTGCTTAGTAAATCTTGAGAGATGAATAAGAAAGTAAATTAAGATTTTGTTCTTATTGACTAATTCTTTTCCCATTCTTTAAGAATGTCATAAACTGAAAGTGAATCAGATTCACTAGATTCATCATCGTCATCATCAATCTCGAGTTCTTCTAGACCTAAAGTCTCGAGTTCAGTCTCTGTAAATTCCCAAGATTCACCTTTAGAATCCTTCTCATCATCCATTGTTGTATCATGAAGAAGCAAGTCTATTTCTGGTTTCTCGCTGTGACTATGAGTTGTTACATCAATGGCTAACACTGACTCTGTTGAAGTAGATCCACATAGAGACTTCAATGACTTTGCGAGGTTTAAGATCGTTGGTTCACTTGTATAATCACAGTCAAGGATATAATCAGAGAGCTTCTGTAGATTCTCCTGAGTAAGACAGTCTTGATTCTCCTCGAAAAGATCAGTCCATTGTTCTTCACTGATCTGAAAAGAAGCTAAAGCCACAGTGTTGATCAGTGTGATTGCTCTTTGGTAATCACCTTTAGCTGTTGCATGACACAGCATTTCCGCGAAGAAACTTGGGTGAGGGATTTCTCCATCTTCAAGAATTGCATCGAAGGCGTGCTCAAGAAGAGTCCACTGCATTTTACAAACAAAATCACACAAAAGCTCATTGCTTCCATTAAACACCAAAATTGAGAATCTAACTATCTGAAGTTCTCATTACCTTCCCAGCTCGTGATGCTTCTATAAGCATTGGTGCATGCTTTGTTTGATCAATTCGATATCCAGAAAGAATCATTGTCTGATAAACATATTCAAAATATTCCCATTGGAGTGATCTAGCTGAAGCTTCAAGCATAAATCTGTATGTATACTCGTCTGGTACCAAATGACTTTCTTTTTCTTTGACAATCTCTTCAAACAAATCTTTAGCTTCTGAAAACATATCGTTCCTTCCATAAACTCTAAGCATTGTGTTAATGGTTCCTATATTTGGGTCACATTTATCTTTCATATAACTGAATATAGCCATACAATCATCAACATGACCACCGTTCAATGCAGCCGATATGAGTCCTGTGAAGGTAATCTCAAGGGGTTTGCAATTTTCAAGCCTTTTCATCCTCCCCACCTGCATGATGCAATCTCAATAAAGTTAACTTCGTGAGTTTTCGTGCAAAGCCAAAAAAAGGGTAAGATATAAAAGGAATTTGCCTCAAGCATTGCATCACACCAACGACCATTGTTGCAGAGACAGCATGCCAATTCATAGTAAACTGAACCTGTTCCTATAACTCCCTTTTGTTCCATATCTCTCACTGCTTCAACAGCTTCCTCAATTTTGTTTTCTCTCCAGAGAGCTCGTACAAGAACTAAGATTTAATCACACGCCATAAGAATCACTTCGCCATATAAATACCAAATCTAAATACAGAGAGAACTAACAGCTACCCTTATATGTAATTGCCTTTGGAGCTTCGCCACTGCTTTTCATCTTCCTAAAGAATTCATAAACACGATCATACTTCCCTGACTCCAGCATTACCTGTTACAAGCATATCTTTATTACTGCTCTGAACATATATTCGAGTGCACTAACAACAACTACACAGCATCGAACTTAAAGTTATCTAGAACATTTCGTTTGTATTGGAGAATAAGAACATTACCTCCATCGCAAGTCCATATGTAGCTCCATTAGGTCTCAGACCATTTTTTCTTAACTCTATAAATACCCATGAAACAGCCTTCCATTGGAGTGATGGAACACAAGCATTCAAAATCTGGGAACCAATTAAGCAAAGAATAATGGATCATACCAGTTATATATAAAGATTCATTGCATATAGTTATTGAAAAGTTTCATTATTCGAAAATGCTCACTTACAGCATTGTACACAACCACATCTGGTTCTAGCACAGGATCCCAGTTCTTTTGGCGCAAGTTCTTAATTAACTTGGTTGGTTTCTGCCTCATTCGCTCGATTACTTTCAGCAACTCTTTCAAAAACCCGGCTTGCCCAAGTGTCACAGCAATACAATGGTATGCCGCCATATCAGGATATAGCTGACGATCACCCTAAAGTGACTAAGGAATGAGAGTTAATCCAAAAATGTTTGGTGTCCAATGTTCATCTGCATCAGCCTTATCATGTATTGTCTCAAATCAGAAGGTACTTACAAGCATGTGATTGAATATCTGGAGAGCTTCCTCAGGCCTCCTTGAGAATCCAAGAACAGACAAAAGCTTGGTGTAAACAAACCTGAAGTAATCAATGTTGTACACTTTAAACAATCAAAAAAACAAATTCAAAACTTTCAAGTAACAATCTACAGTTGAAAGAAACATTACCTACTCCTAAGATGTTTACGCTTCTTATCAGAGTATACCCAATGAACAACAGCTGAAGCTTGTTTCCAGCTATTTCTACGTCCCAATCTATCAACAATCTTAAGCATTTGATCTTCACTGAATTGAAGTCCTGATTGATTCATCATCCTCACAAATTTCCAATGCTTCTCAGTTATTTCTCTACCACTCAATCTAATGGAAATTAAACTTCTTCATGAATCAAACATATTCGTTTGCAAAACCTTGAAATGAATAAGGAAAATAGACAACACCTATCAACGAGAACTCTGATAGCTTCTCCTTCGTTACGCCACCGCTTTGCAGGATCAAATCCTCTCTCTTCATTTCCCATCACACCGTACTCTTCCACATCAACGTCGTCTTCAAGAACCCAACGGAGATCTTGCTCGAGTATCTTCTTTAGCTCTTTAAGATTCTCTTTCTTCAATTTACCACCACTAATCTCTTCTTCCCTGATATCACTTACGAGCTCCTTTAATCTCACTTTCTCGATTCCTTCCCATGGATTTCCCACCATCAAACCATAACCACCACTATTCATCATCTCCCCTCCGCTGCCATTTTTTCCTGAAATCTTCCTCGTGAATTGCTTATATTCCCTTCTTAGAGTTTGGAAATGAACTTCTTCCTCCAAAGCTTTCTTCTGCGCCTCCGATGTCTCCGGCTCGGAGTCAGTCTGGCGCTTGTTTTTCCGATTGTATTTTTGAATTTCTTTTTTTCGGAGATTGCTCAGGATTTTTGGTGTAGGATCAACACCGTACTTCAGCAGTCTCCGTTTAATCTTCTCCATGTCTGGTTCAAATTCCGGCGACACTCTCGCCGGCGATTGAGAATATCTCACCACCGAAGCTTCCATTATCGCGCGACTTGAGAGGATAGTGAGCGTTAAAGCCTAGTTTTATCCTATCGCTATTTTTAAAAATCTCAGTTTTTGGCCCCAAGTTTTTCTAATAATTCGAAATACGTCCCATATGTTTTCGTAAATTCAAATTATTCACGAACTTGTTAAATTGACAAATCAGACTCTGAAGGGAGATGAATCACTGAATCTCATTGCTTAAAAAGATGAAAAACCAATCAAATCTAATATACAGAGAACAGCAGAAGACAGCAGAGGAAGAAAGACGTAAAGAATCAAAAGACAAATAAGGAAGCAAAACACCAGAAGACTGAGAAAGAATCAAGAACTTGCATAGAGTTTAGCTAGCTGACTTGGAATGCTTTACAAGCCAATCAATCACTTGATCAATGTTGGTAGAGTTCTTGCAAGATATCATGAAGCAACAGACTTCTCTTTCTGTAAGAGACTTGAGTCCCCTGTTGCAAACAATGGAGAACAACATCATCAGAAATCAGAATCAAAGATAATAAAAAAGTAAAGTCTTTTGTTGTGGGCTTACATTTCCTCGGTTAAGGCTTCTTTAGACAAAGCCCCAGCCTTGTCGATTTTGTTACCAAGGACTAAAAGAGGAATACCACTAAGAGACGTCTTGCTTAACAAATCATGGAGTTCGCTTTTCGATACACTAAGGTTGTCAGGATCAGCAGCATCAACTACATACCTGGAATCAGTAGGAAGAGCCAAATTGTTAATCATCTGAAACCTAAAGCTGGCCTCAATAGAGAATTTTAGATTCTTACACAATTGCAGAAACAGAACGGCAATAGCGTTCCCACATGCTACGGAATCTAGGTTGACCACCAAGATCCCAAAGTTTAATTGTGACACTTCCTTTTGTCACTTTCTTCATGTTGAAGCCAACCTGAATGGGCAGGAGAATCCATTTTTAAGATCTATCCAAAAGCAAGCAAACTCTTTTCTGTTACTTAAACTAAACATTATGAGGAGTAGTGTAACGAACCGTAGGGATCATGTCTTCACTGTATCCACCGGTCTGAACAAGGAGACATAAGAGGAAGCCATTAAAGAGAATTCAAGAGAACTAAAGAAGCAATAGAGAAATATACTTACAGCAACAACGTTAACAAGTGATGTCTTTCCTGCATTCTGAAGTCCTATCAAAGATAGCTCCATTTCTTGCTTGAAGAAGAGGCTGCAAAAACAAAGGCACATTCATTCGAGGTTACAACCAAGTAACTCTTGCTCTCACAACTAGTTCCTTAGGGTTTCTTCATAAATCTCATTACTCATAAACCCTATTCACATTGATCTTTGTGAAACACTCTTCATTTAGATCCAAGATGGTATTGTATAAACTAAACCTACACTTTGATTATCAAATCTAAACCATAGAATTGAACATCACATAGAGATTGATGTGATTGTATTCCTTTTCCTTATATGTATATAAACCAATATATTATTAATCAGTAATGGATTCAGCTAAAAGCCCTAATTTTCTTCGTAAATTCACGACCTATAATCTAATTTGGCAGAAAGAGTGCGATTACTTCCTGAGAAAACTCCAAATCAAAAACGAAAAAGGAAGAAAACAATAACTAACCTACGAAGCCAATTGAGAATAGCATCCAAGAAACCCATATTGATGATTCAGAGAGCTCAAGTTTCTGACAAAGATAGAGACTTTGTTGAAACAGAGAAGACAGATCGGTCTGCTATAAGTTCTCCTTCTCTCTCTTCTTTGCCTTCTTCCTCCGCTCTTATCTCACAGAAGATTTTTCCTGTTTCTGTCAAAATCGAAAAACCAGCAAAAGAGCCGGCGAATTATTAAAATTAAAAGTCACGAAATCTCAACCGTTAGATTCCTATGGGTCCATTATAAACGTACGATGAACGGTCTGGATCCGATTAAATGAAACTGAAGCTGTGTGTGACAGAGCGAAAATCATGGAGACTTTGTTGTAATTATTAAATTTGCTTTTAACCAATCAGGAGAGAGATTTGATGGGACAGAGAAAAGTTCGGAAGAAAAAAAAAAAGTTTATGTAGATTGTTTAGGCCCATAGAGGAGTCATTTTTTGGGGGCCTTTTTACGCCCATAAAATAGCTTTCGCAAATAAATATATTATTTGTAATTAAATAATTTTCGATTTAATATATATATATATATTTTTTTTTAACATCATTAAGTTAAAGAATATCAGGATTGTAAATCAGTTACAACCAAAGGCAGTAAAGAGACTGGACATTGCGAATAAATAATAGAAGCTTCAGAAGATGATAGGCTCATTTTCGCCAACATGTCTGCACAGAAGTTTCTTGTACGTCGTTGGAAACGTGTTTCAATACATTGGAAAGCATTTCGCCATTGTTGGAAGGAGCACCTATAAGCTTCAAGTTTCAAGTTCCATTGTTCTTCAGCAGCTGAAGAATGAACCAAGTCCATAACGACTTTACAATCTCCCTCAAAAACCACATTTAAATACCCCAAACTCCAAGTAGATTGAACAGCCCACAAAAATCCCTTAAATTCAGCTTCAACATAGTCAAGAGGGGCACGAGCTTGTGAAGAGCCGTAGTGAAGAAAAGCACCCTCATGATCTCGGATGATCCAGCCCATCCGAGGAAAGGAAATCAATTCGGGTGATCAAATGACATTCTATGAATTTAATACTCAGTTTATAGTGCTAGTCATTGGTCCAAAATTCCTTTAAATAAATTAATCTACTTTCATGACATTAATTCCTCTAATCATGTAACTAAAAACAACATTTTGGATAATTACACAATTAGAGACAATAAGATATAATTCATGATAAACCACTAAACTAACTAAAAACAATATATTAGATAATATAATTTAGCAAACAATAGTTGGTTCAAGAATTTCATCAAACACCTTTCAGACACAATCCATCATATGATCTAAACTTGAATGATCAAAATAAATTTTGCATTAAGCACACTGTTAAATGAAAATTTAAGCTATCAACTCCTAAACATAAGCCGACCGAATATCAAAATTAAAAGTCACCAAATCATAGTGGTTAGATTTTTGTGGGTCCCTTATAAGTGTTTGATGATGAACGGTCCGGATCTGATTAAATGAAACTGAAGCTGTGTGTGACAATCATGGAGACTTTGTTGTAATTATTCCCTCTGTTCCAAAATATAAGGTTTTCTAGAGATTTATTTTTGTTTCAAAATATAAGGTCTTCTCATATATCTATGCAATTTTTGTAGTTGACAACCAATTAAAAAATAGAACCCTTTTATTGATTGGTTAACCTTTACTTTCTTAATCTTTGTCTTTTTTGCTTGAAAATCTTATATTTTAGAACAGAAAGAGTATTAAATTTGTGTTTAATCAATCACAAGAGAGATTTGATGAGACAGAGAATAGTTCGGAAGATTAGAAAAGGCTTATATAGATTGTCTAAGCCCATAGTGGACACTACTAGAGTAATTTTTTGGGCTTTTTTATGCCCATAAAATAGACATCGCAGATAAAATCATTATTTGTTTTTTATTTTTATATTTTTTGCACAAACAAGAATTTATTCATTCAAAGATATATTGTTTTGTGACAAAGAAAAAAAGATATATTGTTTACAGATAAGAGATAAGTTAATAAATTTAGAGAACAAATATTATTCTCCCTTTTTAAAAAAATATATTTATAAATAAAGAATTTTCGATTAATCATAGTTAGTATGTATTTAAAAAATAAATAAAAAATGAACGTGACTCAACTAATTTAAAAATACATTTAAATAACTGTTACCATATATGTTTATCGTTATTGCCATTAATTAAATTTGATTTGTCTAATAGAAAATAAAAAAAAGAAGAGAAAAGGGTATGAAATGAATTGATCAACGGGAAAATAGCATAAAAAACATCGAAACTTGCTTCCACTTACACTTTAGACCCTGAGAGTTTAGCACTCTCACTTTTAACATCCAATCTATTTATTTTGGTAAATT
>OVBE01003399.1:0-26980 GCA_900406425.1 Iberis pinnata
AGCCTGTTACGGTCCCAATTGAGCTTAACCATAAGTTAGCATTGGCAACGGGAGAACCTGTATCCGATCCCGAACAGTATCGTCGCTTAGTTGGGCGGTTGATCTATCTTACTATAACTCGGCCCGAGCTCAGCTATACCGTTCATATTCTCTCTCAGTTTATGAAGTCTCCTCTCCAGCCTCATCTTGATGCCGCTCTGCGTGTTCTTCGTTACCTCAAGGGCTGTCCCNGTGATCTTCGAATCACAACGTTTTGTGATTCGGATTGGGGCGCTTGTCCTCTCACACGCTGTTCTCTCAGTGCCTATGTTGTGTTTCTGGGTTCTTCTCCAATCTCATGGAAGACTAAGAAACAACAGACAGTATCTAGTTCTTCCGCTGAAGCTGAGTATCGCGCTATGGCATACACACTACGTGAGCTGAAATGGATTCGAGGTTTGCTTATGGATTTTGGTTTTGAACTCACTGAACCTATTTCTCTTCATTGTGATAGTCAGGCTGCTATTCACATTGCTGCTAATCCGGTGTTTCACGAACGGAAAAAACACATTGAATCTGATTGTCATCAAGTTCGTGATGCTGTTCAGGATGGTTTGATAAAGACTGAACATATTTCGACCAAGGAACAAGTTGTTTATATTTTGACTAAGGCGTTACCTAAGCCTTCTTTTGATCATTTGTTGTCCAAGTTCGGTGTTCGAAATTTCGGACCACCAACTTGAGGGGGGGTATTAGGATATCTATATGAAATATATTGTTTAGATTTTGGGTAGATATTATTCCTTAAACTTATGTAACAATATGTTGTATATAAACAACATGTGAATCAATACAACAATCAACTTTTCCCAATACTTCTCTGATTTCAGTCATAATGTCGGCGAGCTGAGATGACGTAGAAACATGCTTGGTGACAATCGTGCCACAAAGTATTTCATCTCTTATGAAATGACAATCGAGGCCAACATGTTTTTTTCTTGCATGATAAACATGATTTGCCGCGAGATTGATAGCTGAAAGGCTATCGGAGTGGAGTGGGATGGCGTCAGAGCAAGGTATATTCAGTGCCGGTAGGAGGTCTCGAAGCCACAGTAACTCACAAACTGTATCAGCCATGCCCTGTATTCTGCTTCTGCTGAAGATCGAGAGACGACATCCTGTTTTATAGTTTTCCAGGATATTGGGGAGCCACCAAGTTGAATGAACCAGCCCGTCACGGACCTGCGAGTGAGCGGACAAGTGCCCCAATCAGAATCGCACCATGCTGATATTTGCAGTGGCGTGTTGGCACGCAAAAGAATCCCTTGACCCGGGTTATTTTTCAGATACTTCACAACACGAAGAGCAGCATTCCAGTGTTGCTGTTTCGGGTTGGTCATAAATTGAGACAGCAAATGAATGACAAAGGAGAGTTCAGGTCTTGTAACACTTAGATAGATTAATCGTCCAATCAACATGCGGTATTGAGAAGGTTCTGAAATCTGGTCTCCATTCGCAAGGGCCAGTTTCTGGTTTTGTTCAAGAGGAAATGAAACAGGTTTGATAGCCAATAATCTTGTGTCAGCAATAATATCAAGTGAATACTTCCTTTGGCATAGATAAATAGCCAGCGGAACGCGAAGAACTTCGATACCCAAAAAATATCTTAGAACTCCTAGATCCTTCATGTGAAAACATGTATTCAAATAATATTTGAAATCTGAAATTCCAGAAACTGAATCACCAGTGACAATAAGATCGTCAACATATACTAGAACGTGTAATCGAAGTCCATTTCTCGCATAAACGAACAATGAGTAATCCGACTTGTTCTGTTGAAATCCGTAATGCTTAAGTGCTTGAGCAAGCTTAGCAAACCAACATCGCAGAGCTTGCTTAAGACCATACAGAGATTTACGAAGTCGACATACCTTGGTCGTGTCCGAAGTCCGAAATCCCGGGGAAAATTGCATATAAACTTCTTCAGTTAAATCGCCGTGGAGAAACGCGTTGTGCACGTCCATTTGATGGACTTCCCAATTTAACGAGGCTGCTTGTTGTAAGAATGTACGAACAGTTACCATCTTAGCAATTGGAGCAAAAGTATCGGTATAATCAACACCCGCGGTTTGATTATTTCCCATTACAACAAGACGCGCCTTGTAACGCAAGAGAACCATCTGATTTTAATTTGATCTTGTAGACCCATTTACATCCAAGAGCGGTTTTTCCAGGAGGAAGAGATTCAACTGTCCAAGTATTATTTGTTTCCAATGATTTTATTTCATCCTGCATAGCAATACGCCAATGAGAATGAGTTACCGCATGTTTGAAGTGTCGTGGTTCAATCATGGCTGTTACAGCATTAGCATATGCAGAGTACTTCACAGAGAAGCGTGAGTTGGACATATAATCATGTATCAGATAGGAGACTGCAGTTTGATGCAGAACGTTTGTAACATAGTCATTCAGTTTCGTAGGAGGCTTTCGCACTCGATGACCACGACCAAGATTGTGCAATGGATCTGCAACTTGCTCTGCAGAGACAAGAGAATCAATTCATGCAGGTTCAGTTGGTCCGGCAGATGGCAGAGCATAAGAAGGAGTTTCTGCGTGAGCTGGAACACGTGAATCTGACGCAACAGGGCCTGGTAATTGCAGATCATAAGTACCAGGTTCTGTGCAAGATTGAAGTGGTGATGCAGGTGCATTAGACGTGGGAATCAGAGGCTGTACAGGAGATGGATGAATTATTAAATCATCATCATCTCGAATAATTAATGGCTGGCCATTTGTGAAGTCTGTTATCACGGGCAAGCTTGGTGAAGCAACAGGAAAGTGAAATTCTCTTTCTTTTAAAATAACATCTCTAGATACAGAGATTTTTCCTATTGATAAATCATAATTTCTCCATCCATTTTGTGAAAAAGGATATCCCAAGAAAATAGATTTGTTACTTCTTGGTGCGAATTTATCGCCGCCGTGACGTTGATTGTGAGCATAACAAACAAAACCAAAAACGCGAAGATGATTAACCAGTGGAGGACGGTTGTAGATCATTTCGAATGGTGTCTTACCGTTGATTGGTTTGGTAGGTGTGCGGTTTATTAGATAACCCGCAGCAAGTGCACAATAACTCCAAAATTCGGTTGTAAGATAAGCTTGAAACCGCAAGGCTCTAGCAACATTTAAAATGTGACGGTGTTTTCGTTCTACACGTCCATTTTGTTGTGGCGTACCCACACAAGAAGTCTCATGGATGATTCCTTGTTGTGCAAAGTAATTCTTTAGACATATAAATTCCGATCCATTGTCGCTACGAACGATTTTAACTTTAGTCAGAAATTGCCGTTCAACAAGCTGCAGAAAATTCTGTAAATGAACCGGAGCATGTTGTTTACTAGGGAGAAGATAAATCCATACAGCCCGATTATAGTCATCGAAAATTGTAAGAAAATACCGAGAACCACATAAAGAAGTTGTGCGATACGGTCCCCAAAGATCACAATGAATTAATTCAAAGGGAAAATTCGTCTTAGTAATACTTAATGGAAAAGAATCACGCGTTTGTTTAGCACGAATACAAACGTCACATGTCTTTGAATCAAATGAAGTACAACTAAAATCAGAAAGCTTCAAGAAATCTAAAGTTTGGGAAGATGGATGCCCAAACCGGCGATGCCATAAAGCGCTAGAATCCATCGCACTAATATTCACCGCAGCAGCTACATCCAATTTCTGGAAGAAATATAGTCCATCCTCTTGTTTACCCGCTCCAATCAGCGTCGTCGTAATGCGGTCATGAATTACACAAACTCTGTCAGTAATCTGAAATACACAACCGCTGTCTCGGATGAGTTGTGATACAGAAATTAGATGATAATGAAGACCGTATAGATAATAAACTGTCTTAAGTATTAGAGAGGGCCCACACGAAACAGTGCCTTGTTTTGTCGATGTCGTTAACCGACCATCAAGTAGTTTAATCAAAACAGGAGCCATATCAGAGACATGATCTAAGAAATCAAGTGAACCACTCATATGATTTGTTGCGCCTGTGTCAAAAATCCAGGATTGATAAGAAGACATACCAGTTAAGGGAGTTGTGGAAGCAGAGGAGCGTTCATTTAGCATATTGATAAGCGTTTGCCATTGGTCATTATTCAAGCCAGTGATACCCAATCTGTCGGCAGCAGTTAGTGGAGACAAAGAGGAAGAAGACATAAAGTTGACTTGAGGCGTTGAAACATGATTAGCTTGTACATATTCAGAAGGTTTAGTACGATGTGAATTTGCAGAGGTGAAACGAGTAGTGTTACGATTCTGGTTGCTTTGACTTTGTGACACATTAGAGCGCTTTGAACTTTTATCTTCAAACCACGAAGAGTACCCAATCAACTTGAAGCAATTTTCAGCAAGGTGGCCTTGCTTGCCACAGTTTGTACACACAACCAAAGAGACTCTGTTTTTAGAAGAATGAGACATGGCATTGACGGCTTGCATAGCAAAACTAAGACCTTCATTTTTGTCTTCATGTAAGCTGCCCATTAACTTAGATTCTTCATCTTGAATCAAGGTATTGTAAGCTTCTTCAAGAGTGGGCAGAGGAACTCTTGATAAGAGAGCAAATTTTACAGGACCATAAACACTGTCGTCAAGTCCCATAAGAAATTGGTGAAGTTTGTCTTCCTCACGTTCCTTACGGACTTCATCCATAGTTTTAGCTTGTTGGTAGTCGGAAAGACTACTCCAGAGTTGTGTAAGCTTGCCGTAGTAAGATTCAATAGGGAGTCCCTTTTGACGACAATTTGCGAGATCCGTTTCTAAACGTTGAACTTGCTGTCCATTTTTCACGCCGAAACGTTTTTGAATATGAGACCACAGTGTGTGAGCATCATCTAAATGAGACATGGAAGAGGATAGCTTATCCTCGATAGTAAGCTTCATCCATGAAATGACAAGAGCATTGTTTGCCGTTCAATCTTCATAATCAGGTGAGGTTTCATTGGGCTGTGGAATCGAACCATCAACGAAACCGAACTTCTTTCGTGCCTTCAAAGCTAGACGAAAATTGGTTGCCAATTCATCATAGTTTGAGCCTTTGAGTAGAGGTTTGGAGATAAGAGTGCCGGGATTATCCACTGAAGTAAGATCATAGGGAGAAATCGTGCGACGAGAAACAGTAGTGTCCGCCATTGATGAAGTATAGAAAAAAAAATTGAGCTGCAACCTATGTAGTAGTTTAGGTTAGTGGCTCTGATACCATGAAAAACTACAACAATATAATAATCGTAGATTTTCTATCTTGATTTGGTAATTACAATCAGTTTATATAGTGAGGAGATTATGCTTACAATAAACCTAATTACAATATATTTATCGTGAACCCATAGGCCCAATAAAATTGTAAAAAATTATATGTAGAAAATTGATCCAAATAGTAAAAAGTTTATGGTCCCATAAGTTTTAGACCACAAAATCTCATATTATATAGCATGAGATCTTTTTCTATAACCAGATAACATATATAACCATCCAAATTAAGCATATAATCTTTCTCATAAAAAGTAAATACTTTTGGTTAAAGTTGATTAAAGTTTTAATTTTATATTTATTTGTTATTTAGACTCCAAATAGTTATGTTTCTTATCATTCAAATAATACGAACAAAAATATTTCTTTGAAGAGTGTGCACACTTGCACATGCTAATAAATGGTCTCATTGAAAACAATAATACATAAAGAAAACAAAAACCACTCTCTTTTCTTTGTCTATATAAAACCATCATCGTCTTCCTCTTTGCCGTTGACTTGCTTGAATCCTCTCTCTAGTCTCTCTAATCTCTTCTCACTCTCTTTCTCTCGTGATGGCCACATCTAACGAAGACTCCACATTAGTTCCACTTCCACTTTTTGATCCAACAAAACCATCAAATCCAATCTCTTATCCAATCAAGACTCTTCAAGACTTGAAGTCTCGTTCTTACTTTGACTCCTTTCATTTCCCATTCAACCGCTCCTCTGTCTCTCTCCGAACAAAAATCTCCGGTTTAACGGACCGATCTAGGATCTTGGTTTGTCATGACATGAAAGGAGGTTATGTTGAAGACAAATGGGTACAAGGTTGTGGAAACAAGAATGGTTTTGGGATTTGGAATTGGTATTTGATGGATGTTTTTGTTTACTTCTCTCATTCTCTTGTAACTCTTCCTCCTCCTTGTTGGACTAATACTGCTCATAGACATGGTGTTAAGGTTAGTATTAGTAAACCAACCTTGTGATATTTACTTTTAGATGATATGAATGTTTTGACTAGGCATGTATCTTTGAGTAATTGGTTCGGTTCTATGTAGTTCGGTAAGAGAGATTAAGGTCCATTTATGTATATTAAAATTTCGGTTCGAGTCTACTTTGACTTTTTTTTTTAAGTTCAAGATAGTTCGAGTTAGGGAAAAAATTTATGTTAAAATGCCAAAGACATTGTTGTTCAAACATAATTTTTAAAATGTAGATGAAATCTATTGTTATTGAATTAATGATTTGAAAAAGTTTCATCAAATTTATTGTTATTGAAACTATTTTAAGTAGTGAATTTCTGGTGATTTAATGGTATTTTAGTTGGTTTTCTTAATTATAAATACAAAATCTTAAATTTGTGGTTTTAGATTGGGTTGTAGAAAATTTGAAAACAAATCACATAAATTTTTCTAATTCACTTAAAATCACTTAAAAACTCACTATAAACGAAATCACTACAAGATTACAAATAATTTAAAATGTTTGTTTGAATACACCCTCTAATTTCTTTTGGATTTGGTTCAGTTTGGGTGATTTTTTTAAATATGTACTACTCAATATTATTTAGTAAAATTAAAAAGTTGGTTAAATTTTGAAAAATATATCTAATTATTTTTTATATATTTTAAATATATAGTTTATTACAAACTAAGAATAAGTAAATGTCATTTCAGATATTTGAGTTATTTCAAATTTAAACATATAACTAATGTTTTTGGTGTATAATACTCCATTTGTTTCACAATGATTGTAGTTTTAGGAAAAAAATTTTGTTTCAAAATAACTGTAGTTCACACTATTACATGTAAAGTTTATTGTATTTATATGTTTTGTATCTTTATATTCCGTATAATGGTTGATCTGTTTTGAAATGCAGTTTTTATCTTATAAAAATTTAAAATTTAATAATTTTTTTAATATATGTGTAGAAACCTTAGACTACATATATTATGAAACAGAGAAAATAATATTTAAAAATTTTATTCGATCTTCAGTTCGGTACGGTACGCTGTACCAGTTTTTTGAAGTATATGAATTTAGGATCCATTAGAAATTATATTGCTCTCTGTTCGGTTTGGTATCTCTCAATATCCCACGATTCTTTGGATGGTATCCTAGTGAGTCTCATTGTAGTTTGGATCTTTGAATGTGTTGTTTTATGTAAATGGCTTTGACACAATCTTATGGTTTGGTGTTGTTTTAAGTGCAACTCTTTATTATGCTGAGGATTGAACCAGAGATGGCTTCTTAGTCATCATCCTTATCAGAGAAATAGAAATAGAGTAGATTCTGAAATTTTAAAAACAACAATCTAAAATAAAACAAAAATAATTTATTTTGTATATTTTTTTATAAAAAGTGATCCTATATTTTAAACTAAAATTTTAAAATTAAAAAATAGACCGCAAACTCATGTTTATTTTGCTTGGTTTAGGACCGAAACCTGAATAGAATGTTGGTTTTTTTGTAAAGAATGATTTTTGTTTCTTGTGTTTTTTGTTTGAATCTAAGGTATTAGGAACTTTCATAACAGAATGGGATGAAGGAAAAGCAACATGCAAAGAGTTGTTAGCAACAAAAGAGTCTGCACAAATGTATGCAGAGCGTTTAGCAGAACTTGCTTCTGCTTTAGGTTTTGATGGATGGCTGGTGAGATTTTCTCTATAACTTTTTGGTTTAAAATATTGAAGTAGATTACCTTATAAAATGAAAATGTTCTCCTTGCAGATAAATATAGAGAATGTAATAGATGAACTTCAAATTCCGAATTTGATGATCTTTGTTAGCCACCTAACTAAAGTTATGCATTCATATGTTCCTGGTGGTTTAGTTATATGGTAAGTGTTGAGAAGCCTTTCTTTTATCAAACTCACAATTTTTTTTAGTTAAACCGTGGGAATAGGTCTAGGAATTCAGGTCAAAGGGATTGGCTTGGTTAGTCGGATTTTCGATTCGTTTGAAAAATAAAAAATTTCCAAAAATAACTGATATGGAAATCGGTTTGGGTTTGGTTTGAGTTTTGGTTTTTCCAAAGAAATGATAAAAAACGATTTTGTAAACGAAAAAAAACTGATTCTGTCGAAAGAAAACCGATTTTGTAAAAAATAACTATCTTTTTTTGTTTATGAGTAATTGTTTGGGTAGAACCGAACCAAATTGGTTTCCTAATCTAATTTTTCGACATCGCAAAAATAAAAAAACCGAGAACCGAAATGTTTGAAAACATGTTTGGTCCAGTTGGATGGTCCTGAAAAACTTATTCTTCCTGTACTTAGGCATTTCATTACATTTTCTTAATTCTTGCAGGTATGATAGTGTCACTATTCATGGTCGACTTGCTTGGCAAGATCAGTTGAATGAAGAGAACAAACCATTCTTTGATATATGTGATGGAATATTCATGAACTATACATGGAAGGTTTGCACTTTCAATTCCAAATCATTCTCTTTAATTAATCTCATTTCCTTTTTATATGTTTTGATTATGATATGAGTAAATATCTCTTATCAGAAAAAATTTCCCAAATCATCAGCTAAAGTTGCTGGTAATAGAAAACATGATGTCTACATGGGAATAGATGTGTTTGGTCGGGGTACTTTTGGTGGTGGACAATGGACGGTAATATATATTTAAATTCACATGAAATCGCGCATTTTTTCCCACTTTTATGACATTGTTAGGATTATGAGTTTTCAGTTTATACTATTTAACAATTAGTATATTGATATATATATATATATATTTTTATATTTTAGTGTTTTTATATGTTCATGTTTTTCTCTAATATGTTCTTTCAAGATAATGACATTTTAGTCACTAATTTCGAACTTGGCAAAAACAATATGACCAATTTCGAGTCAGCCGCATATTAGAATGAACTTTGAGACCATATCGGGTCGTATGTTTCTAACTCAAAACTAATTGATATGAATAGATTAGTTTATATCTTTCATATATTAGTGTTTTTGTCATTCATGTTTTTGATGTGAGATATTTTCTGGAATATATAATAACTCTTTCACATGGTAATAGGTAAATATTGCTCTTGATTTGTTGAAGAGAAATAATGTATCAGCTGCTATATTTGCTCCTGGATGGGTTTATGAGACTGAACAACCACCTGATTTTCATACAGCACAAAATAAGTACTAATACTTATTTGTCTGTTTATAAGATGGAGACAAGTGTCTGTGTGATGTTCTTATCATGTGTGTTCTCTTTTGGTTTTTTAGATGGTGGTCACTTATTGAGAAGTCATGGGGAATAGTTCAAACATATCCAGAATCTCTACCTTTTTACTCAGATTTTAATCAGGTGCAGTGAAATCTCATTCATTTACTCTTGAAATTTCGGACTTTTGTACCATAATATGCAATATTTAATTTTAAAGTATGTATATATTAATGTCTTGGAGTTATTATCTAATAAATTAAACAAAGTAAAAAAACATGAATGAAAATTTATGTGTAGATAGCTTTGCTAATTTCTAATTTGATGAAAAACCAAATTATTGAGACAAATAATTATTATCTTATAAACAGAGGGTTTTGCAGAAAATACAAAAAAACTTATACTCTCTTCGATTTGTTTTAGTTGTTCTTTTAGAGTTTTGTTTTTTGTTTCAAATTAACTGTCTTTTTAGGTTTCAATGAAAAAATTAAATGCGTTTAACTTTTTGACCAATAGAATAAATGCAGTATTTTTTTGATCGGTTGATTTAGAAAATTTATTGTTGTTTTTATGGAAAATATAACTTTTTAAATTTGTGTGAAATAACTTTAAACAACACTTAAAATAGATTATAGTTTATGAATTTATGGAACCCAATATAATTTCTGGATATGCGGAATCAGTATTTAAATGTTCCAGTTCAAAGATTTCCTTGGAGTTTAGATCTGGAGTACTACTAGCTATTTGTTATAGTAAAGTTTTTGAAACTATCCTCTCTTGTGGATAATCCAGGGACTTGGTTCTCATGTTTCTCTTGGAGGTTTAAAACTATCAGATGCTCCATGGTACAATATTTCATGCCAAAATCTTCAGGTCAAAATTAATCTATACTTGTTTTTGATTCTATTGCAAACATTCTTGATCTGATCTTTGCCTTTTAGTTGTGTTCTTTGTGACAGCCATTACTAGAATTTAATGAAGAAAAGAACTCAGAGATCATTCAAGTGACTGTAGAGTGAGTACTAACCCTCTCACACTAGCCTTGCATATAATTTTTTGATACCATTTAAATTTATAAGAGCCAATCTATAGTCAATCTTTATAATATTGGAGTCAAAGTAGGTTTTCTTTATTTTTTGACATCTAATATAAAAGCACAAAAATATTGTAGTAATCAAGAAGCATCTTATAATGGAGGAGGGAACATTAGTTTCAAAGGAAAACTAAAGAGAAATGCACATTTCATAGCAAGACTGTTTAAACCTCAGCTTCAACTTTCTGCTTCTCCAATTTCAATCTCCTACTCTGTAAGATTTTAGCTCTTCTTTATCTTTACAAAGTTTACTCTTTACTCGTTTTAGTGCAACATAACGTTTAGGTTTTACTAATGTAAGTGTTTTGGATTGGTTTTAGGTGAAATCAAAGGAAAGATCTGAGCTAGGCATTCTTCTACATTTCTCATCTCCTTCACAAGAGACAAAATCTTTACTTATGGCACCAAATGAATCAATCCAAAGATTTGGTGACACAAACTTCTTGCCATGTCTTCTTACAACAACAAGAACAACATCAGAATGGACAGTGTATGAAACAAACCTTGTTCTTGATGGACACAAACTGATTGAGATCTCAGCCTTTTGCTACACACAAGATGATCTCATTGAAGAAACAAACACATCAGAGTATTTTGCATTGCTTGGTCATATCTCAATCAAGTCCCAAGAACAAAAAACCAAACTATTCCCACAACCATCTTCATGGTTACTAGAAGTTCATAACATAAAAGTTGTACCAAGTGACTCTAACTCAAGGACCTTAAGTTGTAAGCTAGAATGGAGATTAAAGGATCTTAAAGATTATGTGTTTACAAGGTACAATGTGTATGTAGAGAAGCTAAATTCAAGTGGTTACAAGCCAAGAAAGGTTATGGAAGAACCAAGAAGTGAGAAGATGTTTCTAGGAACAGCTCATGTTAATGCTTATTATGTTTCTGATCTTGTTGTTGAATCAAATGTGAAAGGAGTGAGGTTTGTGGTTCAAGCCTTTCGTGAAGATGGTTCATGGCAAGAGCTTGATGCTTCTCCTAACCTTCTGGTTGAGGTAGAAAGTTTTGGCTCAAAGTTTTGTTGTGGTTTGATTTGATTTATGGTCCATTTATGAAATAATAATAAAGAGAATAAGATTGACAAACAAATTAAAGAGAATTAATGGTTTTGTTAGTGTTGGATAATTGACCATATGATAATGATTATGATGTTGATATGAAAATATAAGGAATGTCATTTATCAAACAAATGTTTAATAAAATGTTCAATATCTAAGATAGAATTACAATACTAATTTTTATAAATCTAAACGTTTTAAAAATGATATGCATGACATATAACATAAAATTAATAATTTAAAGATGGTCATAATTTTGAAATACATGACATATTATAAATTCAAAAGTAATAATACAATTTAAATAAAAAATTGAAAATTTAAAGTTAAAATCAAAGTAACATATGAACAAAAAATTTAAAAGTTACCTAAGTTATTTCTAACAAAATGTAGGTTAATAGACATTTCTCAAGGTAATAATTTGTATTTGTGAAAAAGTAATAACTTGTCTTTTTTAATTATGAAAAGTAATTTTTGTAAATTACTATATATATATATCATTATTTTTAAATATTGAATATTTTGTCAGATACCAAAATATAGTTAAAATAATTGGACCGATAAAGATATATTCAATTTAGTTGTTTTTTTGGGAGAAAACACGAAACAAACCACTCGTCGAAATTTTTGAAGGTGAAGAAAACTAGATTTATGATTTTTAAAATGCAATCAAATTTTTTTGATTTTTGGGAAAAACAAAGTTATATTAACATAGTTAATTGACTTTGTTTGGTTTATTTAACGGTGTTAAATATTAAGTTTAAAATAATATGGTCAACAAAATTTAAGCATTTAAATAGATTCAAAATTTTTTTACTTAAAACTAAAATAGCTCACTTTTATTATTTTTTTTGCATAAAATGATAAGTTAAAGATTTATTTGATTTTTACCATTTATTGGTTATTAATACAAATTTTGGCTGCAAAATCCAACACAAAACCAAACCGATTTGATCAATACGTAGCGTTTTGCTTTACCCTATAGGTTATAAAATCTCACTTCGAAGTTTAAAAGCGGGTAGTGAGAAAGACGAGAATTCAGCGGCGGAGGACGTTATGGATTCGTCGCCGATCACAAACGAAGTGTTAACGACGACGAGTTTCTCCGACCTCGAAACTCCACTCTCCGAAGATATCATCAATGCACTTACCGAGTCCAATTTCAAATTCTGCACACCGGTTCAGGCCGCAACAATCCCTTTACTCTGCCGCCACAAGGATGTTTCCGTTGACGCCGCCACCGGTTCTGGAAAAACACTTGCATTCCTTGTTCCCGTAGTAGAGATTATCCGTCGGTCTAGCTCATATCCTCCAAAGCCTCACCAGGTTACTTGATTTTGCAGCATATGCCAATTAATCTAGGAATGTAGGCATTTAAAGCCTCACAAAGAGTAGTTTATGTCTATGAAACTGCTTGGGTCTGTGTTACAACAATGTTATTATTTGGTTCTGTGAGTTATGTTTTAGTTTTGATGCATATTCTTGCGATCAAATTATAGGTAATGGGGATGATTATAGCTCCAACAAGGGAACTATCAGAGCAGATATATGATATAGCAAAATTGTTTGTTTCAACTTTGCGAAATGTGAACTCTGTGCTGCTTGTTGGAGGTGGAGAAGTGAAAGCTGATATGAAGATTATAGAAGAAGAAGGTGGAAATCTCTTGATTGGTACGCCTGGAAGGCTTTCAGATATAATGGAACGAATGGAGGTTCTTGATTTCCGAAATCTTGAGGTAGCTTTCTTCATTATATGAGCAGAATGTATAGATGAATGAATGTCAATTTAGTCTATTTGTTCTATTTGGTTAAAATTTGTATTTTGATAATCTTTTCTGCATAATTGTAGGTTCTTATCTTAGATGAGGCAGATAGGCTTTTGGAGATTGGATTCCAGAAGCAGGTGAATAGCATTATATCTCGTCTGCCAAAGCAACGGAGGACTGGCCTCTTTTCAGCTACACAAACAGAAGGTGTTAAAGAGCTGGCCAAGGCTGGGCTTAGGAACCCTGTGAGAGTTGAAGTTCGAGCGGAGTCAAAGTCCGAATTATCATCCCAACAGTTGACAAACTCGAAAACGCCTTCTGGTCTGGACCTTGAGGTATAATGGCAATATATGTATTTGCATTTGTATATGTTTCAGAGTTGTAAGTTTAGTAGTGTACCAATTCTCTTGCATAATTTTGTTTGCAGAAAACGATATGATACCTTTATCATATCTTGCTTTATACATTTCTTAGTGTTTTTGTTTCTTCATGTCTCTTCAGTATTTGGAATGTGAAGCAGATAAGAAATCATCACAACTAGTGGAGCTCCTCGTCGAGAACAAAGATAAAAAGCTTATAGTGTAAGTTCAAAGCATTCCACACTGACTTATTTGATTAATCCTTTGAAATAGTCTAAGTATCTCTGCAGATACTTCATGACCTGTGCTTCTGTTGATTACTGGGGACTTGTACTCTCAAAAATTCCTACATTGAAGTCCATATCTTTAATTTCTATCCATGGGCACATGAAACAGGTAAACTTCTGTGATATATCTAAATTGCCTTCCCATCTCATTGTCTGTTGTTGCTAAGGGTTTTAATTAAATATACTTGAATACTTCACGCATCAGAATGCAAGAGTCAAGGCATTAGCTTCATTTACAGAAGCATCAAGCGGTGTCCTTCTAAGCACAGATGTAGCTGCACGTGGACTTGATATTCCAGGCATTGATTACGTAGTTCAGGTAGATTCAGTACTGCTTATTTCACTACTGTGCCCTTTTTTTTTTCTTGTTGTTGCACAATTGAAGATTGATAGGTTGCAATTTGTCATGTTCTTGCAGTATGATCCCCCACAAGACCCAAGTATGTTCATCCATAGAGTTGGCAGAACTGCAAGATTTGGAAGAAAAGGGAGAGCCATTGTGTTTTTATTGCCTAAGGTTTAACTTTGAGTATTTTTTTATGTTCTCTTGTACTTAATATTCACCATAGTTATATCACAGATCAAGCAAAGCTGAAAAGTATCTGCATATGTGTGTAGGAGGACGCTTATGTAGAGTATATGCGAACACAAAGGGTCCTTCTTAAAGAGAGAAATTGCTCTGAGAAAGCATGTGATGTCATCCCAATTGTAAGAAAATGTTCATTCTTCTCTCTCTCTTGGTTGCTGTTAGTCCCTAGTTTTAGTAATTGCTACATTGTATTCAGATACGTTCAATGGCTATGAAAGATCGAGAGGTGTTAGAGAAAGGATTAAAAGCATTTGTTTCCTACATCCGTGCATATAAGGAGCATCACTTATCTTACATTTTCAGGTTCATGTTTACTCAAATAACTTTTGTCTATTGTTTCAAATAACTTTTGTAATTCATAAGGTTTTCTTACAGATTGTATAAGTTTGATATCGGAAAGTTAGCAATGGGATATGGTCTCTTGTATCTTCCTTCAATGTCTGAATTTAAACAAGACAGACTTTCGCCTCAGGGTTTTACACCTGTTGAAGGTATCAAGTTTGATGACATAAAATTCAAGTAAGGTTCTTTCAATCAGACTTTTCGCTGTTTCGAAACTGTTTTTCGATTATTCACGTCTCTACTTTATCTTGCAGGGACAAATCTAGGGAGAAACAGAGAAAGCAAAACTTACTAGTAAGAAAAGAGAAACGGCTAGAAGAGAAAAGAGAGAAGAGCAAGAAGAACTTGAAAAAAGTTTTAGCTTCTGCTGCTACTGATTCTGATAATGTGTTGAGAAAAAGGAAGTTAACAGGGAAACAAAGACAAACTATTCAAACAGCTGAAGATGATGAAGAGATGAATCGAAGTTATCGGTTATGGAAAAAATTTAAGAAAGGGGTAATTACAGAAGGAGCGGACGATTTTTAATCAGGTAACACGAAACAAACTTTTAGGCTTGCATTAGAACAGAGATGATAGGTGGATTATATATATAAGCTTTAGAATATAGTCTAAGCTTATGTGTGTTTTAAGTTGAGAAAAAAAGATGTTTAAATTGTGGCATAACTATTGATTCTGATGATCTTATAATATTATTATGCATAACTTATTCACTGCTTCTCTCCAGTTTTAGGTTCTAGTCCAACATACAAATCTCTACTAAATGATCATTAAATCTTAATCCCTCTTTTTTGAGTCCTTTTTATATATAAGAATGTAAATATTATATATTAACCAGAAGAAAATGATATAATAGTTTTGAAAGCTAAGATTTTCCAAATATCCAATAAAAAGTTTATTACAAAAAAAGAAGTGCGCAAAATTGACGGAAACACTGTTATGAGTTATTTCTAAACTTTGTGGTTTTTGTTTGACAAATCTTTTGACGGCAACGCTTTTATGAGTTTTGTTGGTCAGGTAACACTAATCTTTGTCAAAAGATCATAATACTCAAAAAGCAAAATAAACCAATTCAGGAGAGATGACACAATCTTTTTCATTTTCTAAAGGCATATATTAAACAGAAGGATATAACAACAACATATAAAGATGATTAAAGAGTTACTCATCTTAACCTAAAGGATACAAAAAACAACAGATTACATATTATTAAACATGGATAGATATAGCTAGAACAACATCAAACGGCACAACATCCTCTTTAGATTGGAAATGGAAATGCGAATGCGCCACACTGAAAACATCCAGTGCCAAGTGGGAATGGATCTTCCAAATAAACCGAAAAGAAGCAATGTTTATGAAAAACATGGCCACAATGAAGTGCAATGCTATCATCGGTTGTCTTTCCCTAAAAATGTTGAGCCTAATAAAGTATTCATCAGCACTAGCTCCAAACTTTCTTGGATATCCTCCTAAGAAATAACCATTATCATCCACATATTGACACATTCCTTCAACAACATTTTCCCAAGTCCAACCACAATGTAAATTTCGATCTTCTTGAAGTCTTTCATCGTTTTCAACTAATGGTTGACGTTCAAGGAGAGTTCTATGAAGACGCCATCTTGGAGAAACATCATGTAAAGGTAAGAACCTGACTAGTTTATAAGTTGTCTCTATTGGTGACTGATATATCAACACATCAGGGCCTACTGGTGGGCGATAAACGGTTCTAGAGACGCGTTGGCCAGCGAAAGAAACCACACATTCGTTTGTACCATGCATCATTCGAGGATTTAACTCAAACTGACTTGTGTAGAACTCCATAATGTTAGTCTGTTCCATGTTAATTTCCTGATTCACATTTTAGTAAAACAGTTATTTTCTAAATATAAAGAGAAAGAGATATCTCAAGATAGCAAATCGTTTTCTGCAGACGAAATTATGTAACATATGAAATTTGATATTTTGGAATGTTAACAAACTTGCAATGCAAGAAACGGTAACGTGCTAAAGAAGACAATTGTTATGGATATTACTACTCTGAAACATATATACACTTATGCACACACACATATATATATATATATATATATATATAACTAATTAACTATATTTTCATTAAACCTCAAAAGTGAAGAAGAGAAGGCGTTTTTTTGAGTCAGTAAAGAATCTTTGAGAATGGTTCTACTTTGAAACACGAGTCTCTCTTGGTATTTATAGTCGAAGCAAACCAAGATAACCCTGTGTTAAATCTGTGTAGGTGATAAAGTATTTAATACATCACCTAACTATACTAGTACCTTTTTAATATATAGAGAAGTAATATTAAGATTACGCATGAATCGAGGTCACAGTAGGTATATATAAATTAGACGATTTGATCTTAGCTAGCTCCAGTGCAACATATTACTCTCATCTACACAAATCAGATTAATTCAATATAACACTATTAGAGTGGTTAAGTGTTGGTTATTAGTTGGTTAATTGATTTTTTATTGGTTAGTTAGAGTTGGTTAAGCGTGTAAATGAGTATAAAAGAAGAGTCTGATTGTAACGTTGTTTCTTAATGAAAATATGTTCAAACTTTCTTTATTTCTCTTTACTTTGAGCTGAAGCTCAAGTTGTGATATGGTATCAGAGTGAAATTGCTCATTCTTCTGCAAAATTTCTTCAATCCGAGCTTCAATTGCAGCTTGATTCAGCTTCTTCGTCTTCAATTGATCGCGGTTCTGTGCGATTTTTCATGAGTCTTCCTTTTTTGGAAATTTCTTTTTCGCTTCTTGCGATTATCTTGTTTCTTCTGATTGATACTATTCAATCGGTTTGTTTCTTTATCATCTACACATCGTTTGTTCGTCGTTGTTGGTTCCTGATGACATCAAGTTCAAGTTCAAGTTCAGAGAATACACCGCCAATGAATCCAAATTCAAATCGGCTCACAACGGATCTGTATGAGAATCCGTATTACTTACACAACAATGATCATGCCGGATTAGTTTTGGTATCTTATCGACTCACAAGCGGGGATGATTTTCACTCATGGAAGAGGTCAGTTCGTGTAGCGTTGAATGTTCGTAACAAACTAGAATTTGTGAATGGAACAATTAAGAAACCATTAGATGATGATGTTAATGCTGGTTCTTGGTCTCGTTGTAATGACATGGTGTCGACTTGGCTTTTAAATTATGTTGCAAAGAATATTAGTGCTAGCTTGTTGTATATGAGTACAGCAGAGGAAATTTGGAATAGTCTAATGAACCGTTTTCGTCAAGATGATCTTGCTAGGATCTTTGAAATTGAGCAAATATTATGTAATGTGAGTCATGGTTCAAGAGATGTGAGTTCTTACTACACAGATTTGGCTACATTATGGGAAACTTATAACAACTTTGTTGAGCTACCAGTATGTTCTTGTGGCAAGTGTGAATGTGCAGCAGCCACAAACTGGAAGAAAATGATGGATAGGAATAGGATAATGAAGTTTCTCATGGGACTTAATGAGGCTTATGAATCCACTAAACGGCAGGTTTTAATGATCAAACCTTTGCCAACAATTGAAGAGGTTTTCAACATGGTTTTTCAAGATGAGAGGCAACGTATCTTGAAGCCTATACGAGCTATAGAGAATGCGGTTTTTCAAGCCACTATACATGTTCAATCTTCTGAAATGACTCATGTAACAACCTATGCTAATTACAAGCCCAAACCAAAACCAGTTTGTACTCATTGTGGTATGACTAAATGCTATAAACTACATGGTTATCCTCCTGGATATCATGCTAACAAGCCATCTTCTTAAAGGACACCTAATCATACACACCGTTATCAAGCAAATTCAACTCCTGTGATGTCTAAGGAAGTTGCTATTTCCAATGTTATGGCTGATAAAACTAGCACATCTCACTATGGTTCCTTGGATTTGAGCAGTTTCACTCAAGAACAAGTTCAAATGTTGATTACTCAACTAAATTCTGTTCATGATAGGCAATCTCCAAAAGCAAAAACCTTAACTATATCTGAGCATGGCATCATGGCTTGTCAAGCAAGTGCAGGTGCTTGATCATTTCCTTCTCCTAAACTTCGATATGAATAAAATGAACTAACATATGACCACCATTGTCTTTCCACTCTTTCCACCTTACTAACTAGTGATACTTGGATAGTGGACAGTGGGGCAACTGGTCATGTTTGCTCTAATCTTTCTTGGTTTTTAGATGTTAAACAAGTAAAAGGATTATCAGTTATCCTTCCTAATGGTGTTAAGATACCAATAATGCATATAGGTTCAGTACATTTGACTGATGTTTTGGTTTTAACAGATGTTTTGCATATTCCATCTTTTCAGTTTAATCTCATAAGTGTTAGTTCTTTGCTTAAGAGTAAGATGTATGCAGCTCATTTTTTCTCTGATTGTTGTCTTTTTCAGGAGCTTATTCAGGGCTCGATGATTGGGAAGTGTAATCTCAGACATAACCTCTATGTTTTCACATCTCAAGAATTCCAATCATCAGCTCCTTCCATAGCTTCTGAAGTTTGTGCTTTTGCTGTTCTTGATTCTTCTCTTTGGCATGACCGTTTAGGACATTTATCACCTACTGTTCTTCATATATTGTCTTCTACTTTACCTATGTCTAATGCTCACTCTATAGATAAATTTCATTGTACTGTTTTCCCTCTTGCAAAACAGAAACGATTACCTTTTGATTTCAATAATAACATGGCTGCTAATGCTTTTGATTTGGTTCATTTAGATGTTTGGGGACCATTTGCTCATGAATCTTTAGAAGGTCACATGTATTTTCTTACAATTGTAGATGATTGCACTAGAGTAATATGGATTTATATGTTGAAAACAAAAAGCTCTGTTCAATCTATATTCCCTGCTTTTGTTAAGTTGATTGAGACACAATTTGGAATCACTATTAAAGCCTTAAGATATGATAATGCTCCTGAACTTGCTTTTTATGAATTTGTTCAATCTAAAAGCATGTTTCATTATTTCTCTTGTGTTGATACTCCTCAACAAAATTCAGTTGTTGAGAGGAAGCATCAACATCTTTTAAATGTGGCTAGAGTCTTGTATTTTCAATCAAATGTTCCTCTTTGTTTTTGGGGTGATTGTGTGAAGACTGCTGTTTACCTGATTAATAGAACCCCATCTCCTTTGTTAGATAATTTTTCACCATATGAGAAATTGCTTAAGAAGAAACCTGACTATTCTAGTTTACGTGTTTTTGGTTCACTTTGTTATGTGTCAACTTTGCCTAAGCACAAAAATAAGTTTAGTCCAAGGGCTACTCCTTCTGTTTTTCTTGGTTATCCTTCAGGATACAATGGTTACAAAGTTTTAAATTTAGATACAAATGTGATTTCTATAACTCGTAATCTTGTTTTTCATGAAACAGTGTTTCCTTTCAAAACAACTCATAAAGTTTCTTCTGATTATGATTTGTTTCCTGCTTCAATTTTGCCTTTATCTGCTCCAGATATAACTCTTGTTGATAATGAAGAACCTGATGTTGTTAGTACTCATGCATATCATATACCTATAGAAATAGGTTCACCAATTACTGATCATATGCATTTAGATAATGAGATTAGTCATTTTATGCCTACTGATTCTACATCTGTTTATACATCTAGTCCAGCATATGTTTCTGTCCCTAATGTTACTGATACTAACACCATTAGTAATATACCTGCTGATAATCTTTCTGATCAACATACATCTGAGATCAATACACATAGATCAAGACGACAGTCCAAAGCTCCAGGTTACCTATCTGATTATCACTGTTATTTGGCAACTCATTCTTCTTCTTTAACAACTACTACACCATATTCTTTATCTCCAGTACTCTTTTATGATTCATTATCACATACTTACAAATAATTTATCCTTTCTATTAATACTGATACAGAACCTCGTACTTTTGCACAAGCCATAAAGTCTCCTCATTGGATTAAAGGTATGAATGAAGAGTTGTCTTCCCTTGAGAAGAATAACACTTTTTCAGAGGTTTCAAGACCACAAGGCAAAAACATTTTTGGATGTAAATGGGTTTACAAGTTGAAATATAACCCAAATGGATCTATTGATAGATATAAGGCAAGGCTTGTGGCAAAGGGCTTTACTCAACAAGAAGGTGTGGACTACATGGATACCTTTTCACCTGTTGCTAAGTTAGGAACTGTGAAATTGATCCTGGCCTTTGCAACCAAATTGGGGTGGAGCTTGACACAAATGGATGTGTCAAATTCTTTGTTACATGGGCATTTGGAAGAAGAGATATACATAACTTTACCACTTGGGTATACTCCTTCCAAAGGTACAACTCTGCCACATGATCCAGTGTGTAAATTACAGAAATCATGGTATGGATTGAAGCAAGCTTCAAGACAGTGGTAACATCGATTCTCTTCTGTTCTACTGTCTGATGGATTTGTTCAATCACCATCTGAACACGCACTGTTTGTCAAGACAAAAAGTACATCTTTCATTGCACTCTTGGTCTATGTAGATGACATCTTGATTGCAAGTAACAATGACTCTGTTGTGAAAGATCTGAAAATATTATTGCACCAATCTTTCAAAATAAAGGACTTAGGCCATCTGAAGTATTTTCTTGGTCTGGAAATAGCAAGAACTTCAAAGGCTATCTCCTTCTGCCAAAGGAAATATGCTTTAGATTTAATTGCATATGTTGGTTTGTTAGCATCTAAACCTTGTGCAGTGCCTATGGACCCTACTGTAAATCTAAGTATAGACATGGGTGAACCTTTGCCAAATTCAACACCATACAGAGAGCTTATTGGCAAGCTGCTTTATCTGACAATATCAAGACATGATATAACTTTTTATGTTCACAAGTTGAGTCAGTTTTTGTCCAAACCAACAGACATTCACATGGCTGCAGCTCACAGAATAATACGCTATATCAAGTCTAATCATGGACAAGGTCTCTGTTATTCAGCAGATACAGATCTCTGTTTAAATGCATTAGCAGATTCTGACTGGGCCGCATGTTTAGACACTAAAAGATCAGTTTCAGGTTATTGCGTTTATTTAAGAACTTCTTTGGTCTCTTGGAAATCAGCAAAGCAGAGAGTGGTTAGTAGGAGTAGTGCAGAGACTGAATATCGTGCACTTGCTGATTACTTTGGCTTAACAAGTTACTCACTGATCTTCACATTGTTCCAAGGTGTCCAGCAAAGCTTTATTGTGACAATAAGGCGGCTCTTCACATAGCTTCAAATCCAGTTTTCCATGAGCGTACAAAACATGTGGAAGTGGATTGTCACAAGGTGAGGGATCAACTCAAGAATGGCTTTCTCAACACATTCCACATTGACACACGAAACCAACATGCTGATATTTTCACAAAGCCACTACCATCATCATCTTTTCATCATTTGTTAGCTAAAATGTCCATTTCAAGCCTTTATCTTCCAAATTTACAGATTAAGGCTTGAGGAGGGTGTATTAGAGTGGTTAAGTGTTGGTTATTAGTTGATTAATTGGTTTTTTATTGGTTAGTTAGAGTTGGTTAAGTGTGTAAATGAGTATAAAAGAAGAGACTGATTGTAACGTTGTTTCTTAATGAAAATATGTTCAAACTTTCTTTCTTTCTCTTTACTCTGAGTTGAAGCTCAAGTTGTGATAAACACTTTATTTAAAGTGAGAGAACTTGTCGTGCCATCTATTCTCACAGATCGTTGGGAGTTTTGTCGGACCAATATTGGCCTCGTCCATACGTTGGGATGAAATGGATTTATATTTCACTGAGCTTTCTTTAGGTATTTAATCCGGTTTCAACATCACATTATTTAAATCTAAGACAAATATATTTTTCAAATGAAGATGGTTGTGCATGTTTTTTCTTCGTATTCAAAGTGTAAAATAAAAAAAAAATTATACATAAAAGCTGTCCTTCTGAACGAGAAAGTGATTCGCACATAGTACTCTGGAAAACATCGTAGTCTTCATAATTGTTTGATGTCATACATTATGGAGTGGGAAACTTGTCCCGATAGAAAGAGGAAGCATGGAGAAGAGAGAGACTATGAGAGAGAAAATTTTGGTTCGAAGATAAAAAGAGAAAGAAAAGAACAAACAAGTAACATATAGTAACAAATATTGCAATAATTTAACTACTTACCATAGCGGTGTTGAGACTAAGCACAAATTTCCACCCCATTTTTATTTTCAAACAGTTAGTTTAAGAATCGGTCCATTTCTAAAAATTTAATTTGAAAATCGATCCATTTTTATTGAGGAATTTCTTGAAATACCATCAAAAGAAGTTCAAATTCCAAAAATACCACAATCTCTCAAATGTTCCAAAAATACTACACTCTCTCAAATGTTCCAAAAATACCACAAACATATAAAGTGAATTTTAAGGGTTTAGAATTTACAATTTTGAGTTTGAGTTCACTAAATATAATTTAAGGTTTAGTTTTGAAGGGAATAGAGTTTGGTTTTGGGGTTTTAGAGTTTAAATTTGAAGGTATAAAGTTATTTCAAATTTTGTAGTATTTTTGGATCAAAAATATTTTTGTGGTATTTTAGGAAAGTTATGTGGTATTATTAGAACTTTTGGGAGTATGTGATATTTTTGGAATAAACCTAGTTTTTGATGGTATTTTTAAGAATCTTCCTTTTTAATTTAGATTGTAGCCTTCAAAATCTCAAGACTGACTCTACTACTTACCAAACAATTTTTTTATCACTTATCATAAATTTATATAAAGTAACATATGCTTTATATAAAACCATATGATACATGTAAAAAGATGTTATTAACTCTAAATTTGGATTTAAATATCCAAATAAAAAAGGGGAATTCTCAAAATACCACCAAAAATTAAGTATATTCCAAAAATACCACATAGTTCTAAAAGTTTTAGAAATACCACGAAAATGTTTTTGTTCCAAAAATACCACAAATTTGAAATATCTTCAAAATGTATAATTTAAACCCTAGACCCCAAAACCAAATCCTCACCCTTCCCCCTTCAAAACTAAACCCTAAACTTTATTTAGTGAATCCAAACCCAAAATTTTAAATTTTAAACATTTAATATTCACTTTTTATGTTTGTGATATTTTTGGATATTTGGGAGTGTGTGGTATTTTTAGAACTTTTGAGTGTGTGTCGTATTTTTGAAATTTGAACTTCTTTTGATAATATTTCAAGGAATTCTTCAATTAAAAAGCATAATAATGGAACCTAGATTCAGATTATCTATTCACAAATTTATTATCATGTCTAGTGAACATTTTGAGTAAAACAGATCTTATATATTTTTCCAATTTTGTTTGATACATTATAGATATTAGTAGTGCTAAGGCCATCTTCAACCCAACGTTATAGCTCTATTTTAGTGTTGTGTTACAGTGTCGCAAAAAATTACAAAAGTTGGTGTAAAATTGTTCACAATGCAAAACAATGTTCATAATTATAAAATAGTAAAATAAATAAGAAAAAATAATAAAATAAACATATATAACTATGATAAGATAATTATTTAACAAAATTTTATTTATAAATTACTATTGGTTATTAAAAATGTTAAATAATAAATATTTGTAATTTATTAATAAAATAATAGCAAATTTATTTTTAATGTAAGATTTGATGTTGTGGTTGGAGATGAAAATAAATTTTAATTTTAAAAAATACACTATATAGTGTTATTGTGAACATCAACGTGGTGTTTATTGTTGGAGATGCTATATATATTTTATAAAAGTTATTAAGTTTATTTTGTTAGTAATTAAAATATGTCCTACTGAATCAGAAAGTGATTTACACATAGTTTGAAAAAACATCTTACTCTTCATAATTGTTACTGTCCGAAAATATTGAGTGGGAACTTGTCCCGAGAGAAGAAACTTGGGAGAGAGACAAATTTGATTATAGGAAGAAGAAAAAAAAACAAATAACATGACTGTAACAATTATTTACACTACTTACAAAACTAAAATATTATTGATTATTATAGTTATATACAAATATAATATACTTTACATAAAATCATATAATACTGTAAAAATGATGTTTAAAATATTTAATATATTCAATAACTTTGAATGTATATTTAAATGTCCAAACTTAAAAATCAAGATATCTAAATCTAGATTCATATTATTCAAAAAAATATAATATGTGTGAGTGATTGGTTTGGTTATATGTGTAATTTTTTTTGTAAATGTATTTGTTAACTTTTTACGTGCACCGCGACCCTCGGGCTCACCGGAAAGCTTCAGATCCGGTGAGCTCGCCCGATTTCATCTGCTTCCCGTTCTCGTTAGATCTACTTTCATCTCTTCAATCTCGATTCACCGAAGCAGACTTTAACGGCGGAAGCAGCGCCATCGACAAAGGATCCGGCCAGATCTGATGTAGCGGTGGTGCATGGTAGTCGGCGCGAAGACAGAGGAGGGACCTCGAGGTAAGAGCTTCGGGGCTGCATGTCGGAAAGGAGCGAGGTGTCATCCTATATGCATGCGGTGCGGAGGCCACAGTCGTAGAAGGTGTTGCTAAACCAAGCCGGAAGACAGCAGTTCTCGCCTCCAACTCTTACCGGAAACCTAGCTTTCCGCCTGAAAGCTCGCCATGGCATAATGAGACCAACCTCTACCTCCTGCTAGAAAACGAAGCTCCGGATGGGCGGTTGTGCAGAGCTGTTTCGGGTGCGCCGTTGGGTCGCCGAAAGAACAGTTCCGGCGAAGTCCGTAGTCAATCGGCAGCGCGTTTTATCAGTAGGGTTTCCTACTGATTCTAGGGTTTTCCCATCTTACTGGGCCTGGGCCCGGGTTTTGTATTTTGGCTTGGCCCAACCGGATTGGGCTTGATTGAGTGTGTTTGTTTTTCTAAAGTGTAACCTTTAAAATTTACATAATGGGTTCTTATGTAAACTTGGGCTTATATTTGAAGCTATTATCAATAAAAACCTTTAAAAGAAAAAAAAAACTTTTCATTTGCATTATTTTTGGGTGTAAGTATATTGATTGGATCGGTAAGTTTTTGGCTGTAAATATTTCTAAGTAAAATTTGGATGGATGAATATTTTATGCATATTTCGTTTATAAATAATTATGTTTATGTTAATAAAATCTATATGTATTCAATGGGAATATATATTTTATAAAATTACTTATTATTTTTAGAGCAGAAAAATGAACAAAGCTAAAACCATATTAACATAATGATTTATGAGTACAACTAAAATAACACCCATCATATTTATTCTATTTCTATAATAAAAAATGTATGTCTGTGGTATTTTTGGATATACAAATTTAAAATCTAATAAAATATTTATATCTACTTCGGTTTGAACTTTTTTATGTGGATAAATTTCTAGTTTATCTTTTTGGGTCTAGTTATTTTGTCTTAATTATACCCTTAAGTATGAAAATCGAATGGAAAAAAGAGACAAGTCCTCCGTAGCAAATAGAACATTAAAGAAGAGCCAAGTGGATAACTTGATTTGTATTAGGCAGATTATCAACAAATATTTCAAAGTCTAAAAAAATATAATAAAAAAAAATTATATAGACACAAATTTGTCCTTACGAATGAGAAAGTGGTTTACACATAGCATACTCTATAATAGTTGATGTCATTCATAATTGAGTGGGAACTTGTTCCGAAGGAGGAAGCACAGAGGAGAGAGACAAACTTGATTCTAGAAAAAAGAGAAACGAAAATGAGATTTTGGTTGTTTAGAAGATTTCCAACCCATCAAACTATGATTCCTTTGAGAAATGTTTATAACTCTTCTAAAACGCGTTAAGCGCATTCCAGAGAATAGACCAACGCTTAGCACTTAGTCGCGTACGCGAATACTTAGACGAATTTATGCGAATCTATAGTTTTTATAAATGTATATATACTCGTAATATACAATATCATATCTTATATTTTAATAAATAATTAACTAGTAAGTGGTAATACTGTTGGGAGCAAACTAGTCCGAGTCTAAAGGTGAAGAAGAATAAGACTTAGTCTAAG
>OVBE01003400.1:0-26976 GCA_900406425.1 Iberis pinnata
CACATCTAAATGATCCTATAATAAGAGTAAATGACTTATAAAAACTGCTAAAATTCAGAGACATCAGCTGCCAACAAGGTTTTTGTATTCATGAGGATTAGAAAACGCTGTTCTCGACAAGAATTTGAGTTTCGGTGAAGATTTCAATGGTGGAGTATATGGTTTTGCATCAAATATGTTGGTCCTTGTGAGTAGATCTCCTATGTATTTTTTTGCATCAAGGGAAGACCATTGGTTGTACGAGTAGCTTTTATGCCGAGAAAATACGTAATTCACCCAAATCTTTGATTAAGACCCGGTTGGCAAGAGCTTTTATGGTGGATTGGATGAGAGTGTTGTTGTTGGTGATAATTATATCGTCTACGTAAACCAGGAGATAAACGATATTGCTCCTGCTTTGAAGTATAAACAGAGAGGTATCTAAAACCGAATTTAGAGTTTTGAGTTCATAGTAACAGGTCGACGCTTGTTTGTAACAAATAAGTTTTGAGTTCAGAGTAACAGGTCGACGCTTGTTTCAAGCCATAGATGGCTTTTTTGAGACAACATACATGGTGTGGTTTGTCCTTGTCAATAAACCCCAGGTGGTTAAAACATAAACACATGCTTTATTAATTGTCCTTGTAGAAATTATCTATTAACATAAAGTTGGCAAATACTCCAATGCTTTGTAACTGCTATGCCAAGAACCAGTCTCAAAGTGGTCGTCTTGATGACTAGAGCGAAGGCCTCAATATTGTCTACTCCATGTTGTTGATGGTATCCTTTGGAAACGAGGCATGCCTTATACATGTCCAAACTGCCAACAGAGAGATATTTAGTTGTAAAAGTCCACTTACATTCTATGTTGGATTTGAAGGGACAAGATCCCAAGTGTGGTTGGAAAATTGAGAATCCATCTTAGCGCACTTTTCTTTCGGCCACCGCTCATCTTGTAAAGCTTGCTTGATTGTGGTTAGTTCATTGGGTTTGGATTTGAGTTGGGTTGTATAACCAAATGTAGTATTTGTCTTGGTAATCTTCTTCTTCGGTCTTGTGGTCATAGGATGAACATTATTATCAATAAAAAATTGCATTTTCTTAAACCTATAAAGTAGTTGCAACCTACTTCTCTAACTTAAGCTTTCTCGTGTAGTTTCCCTTTGAAGCTCAAGCTTCTTCTAGACTTATCTAAGCGTATGCATCAGCTTAGTAGCGTCTCTATTCCCCCTTGTATCGTGAGTCAAGTAGAGAGTTCCTTTAGGACAAGTACAAGTTTCAAGTTTGCTTTGAATATCAAGAAAGTGAAGCTTATTTCCTTTTGTGAGTTCATTGTCAAGCTTGTGAGTTGCAAACAACCTTTGGGATCTTACATCAGATGGCCACCTCTTAGAGCCACCGAAAGATACCCGCACAAAGATGACTCCAAAACATCGCGATCAAGCCCCCCCCCCCACCCACCTTGAGACCCCCTATCTAACTCTTGTAAGATCACCCAAGATTTGTTTCAAACGCAAGCCGCCTAGTCGAGTGAGAGGCGTAAAGACAAGGCTTAGGCTAGAAAGTAGAGATGGCAAGAGGAGAAGAAACCAAGGGGCGATCCAATCCATCCCAGCTCTGCTCCAAATATAGATCCGCCCCATCTGTCGCACCGCTACAATCCTTACTCCACTCGAGATCCATTCGGATATAGCAACATAACTCTTAGACAACCACATGTAGTTGGCTCGGAGTCCAAGCCAGAAAGAGAGCCTGTAAAATAAATATCGAAAGATCATAGCCCAAGAAGCATGACTCAATCTATGGCCGAAAGCATCTACGATGCATGTAAAGGGAAATCGCGAGTGAAGACAATCAGGCCAAAAAAGAAGGTGGACCGGAAGAGAGAAAAATTTTGGGATGAGAACCGAAGAAAAAAATATATGTACAGTCCATCGTTGTCGATGGTAGTTTGACCATGTAGGAGTTGTTGAAGCATTGCTTCAATGGTTGGAGATGCAACAGGAGGTAGTGTAGTAGGAGAAACAGAGACCTGCTATTGAAGAGAACGAGCCCGTGGTTGTATAGGTGTAAAGAAACCACGGTGTTGTGCATAGTCGATGAAGGGTTGAAGATCCTTCTGAGGTAGTGGTGGGTACACTTGGTCCTGGTTAGCAACGTTGTTGCTTCTGTAAGAAAAACCAGGGTTATTAGAGTAGTTGAAGTACTTTTTGTTGTAACCCCCTTGGTTCTGCACATAACACATTTCCTCTTGCTGTTGCACTTCTGCAGCTTGTATCTAAAGTTGTTCCTCATTAGAGATAAAGTGAACTTGATGTTGTTGACCCATGAGTAACTTGTCCAACTTCTCATTGAGTGCTTTAATTTCCTTCTTTGTGCTATCATCAGAAGCAGAACTACCTCAAGGTGTTCTGTTAAAGTCCTTATTGCAAATCCCATCAGATTGGGCAAGGTTCTCTACAAGTTCCCATCCATCCTCAACACCTTTGTGGAGGAAGTTCCCATTGCTGGCAGTATTAAGGAGCATCCGTATCTTGGGAAGGGCACCACGGTAGAAGGTTCTTAGTAGTGATGCCTTGCTGAAACCATGGTGGGCGCATTGCGTTGTATAGCTCTTGAAGCATTCCCAAGCTTCAGAGAAGGTCGCTGCAGTTCATTGTGCACAGCTAGAGATTTCATTTCGTAACCGTGCAGTTCGAGAAATGGAGAAAAACTTTGCAAGGAAAGCTTTCTTGCAGGCATCCCATGAGTGATGGAGTTCATGGGAAGTGATTTCTCCCACTCATGTGCCTTCTCCCCCAATGAGAATGGGAAAAGGCGTAGCTTGAAAGCATCCTCACTCACACCAGTTATCTTTGTGAGGCTGTTGAACCGATCAAACTCGTCGAGATGATCGAGTGGGTCTTCCATTGGTAGACCGTGGAACTTGTGGCTCTGCACCATTGCAATGAGACTATGCTTGATCTCAAAGTTGTTGTTCTAAACTGCAGGTGGATTGATTCCATGTCTGATGGTGTGAGTGGTGGGGGTGTCACCAGCACCTATGGTGTTCTGGTTATCTCTGTCAGCGTTGTCTGCCATTTGTAAGTCCAACCTTCTCAAGTGTTCCGCACGTTCGTGTTCACGTCTTGCCCGAGAGTGTTCTCATTCAAGATTTCTGATGTCTACAACAAGAGGAATCAAGGATGTTGGTCCTCTACTTCTCAGGTTCATACACTGCTAAGCAGGTACCTAAAAACAAAGAAAACAAAGGCAAACAGGTAAGTAAAGAAATAAAATAAGCTTGATCTCAAAAGATCAAAAATCCAGAATGTAGTAACAACACCCAAATGGCAACGGTGCCAAATTGATAATAGGATTTTTGACTCCTAAAGGGTATCAATTACCCATCATTTTACTATAGATGGGTTATCAATCCAAATGGGAGTGCACTAACAATCAAGATGCAGTGCATGCTACAAAGTCAAGCTAAACAGTAAAAATGGTGTTTTACTAACAGGTCCTAAGTGCAGTGAACATGCTGGAAGTAAAGTGCACTAACTAGAAAAAGAAGCATAAAAGACTAAAAATGCAAAAACAGAGTAAAAGCAGAGAGAGTGAAAGATGTAAACAAATATGAAGTAATTCCTGAGGACTAAGGGTAATCAACTAGAGATTCGTCCCAATTTACCTAAGCACCTAACATACCTCAAAACAATGAGCTATCCCTAGACGATAGATTCATATGCAACCAAATCCAATCCCTTGATAAATGGAATCAAGGAAAGCAATCACCAGACCTAACTTCCGTTAACGCTACACTACTAAGTAGGCATGAAGAATCAATCTACCAAAGCCGAAAAGCCTCCTAAAACTCTAACCTCTTAGGCTGAGATGTCCTAAGCATCTAAGCGTCAGGTAAGGATTAGGTAATCTCTGAAATCACCTAGTTCCGGATATCTTAAATGAGTCACGGTCAAGTGTTGAAGAGCCTAAGGGCGGGTTTCAACGGGTCAGGAAGAATACAATCAGCATTACGTGTAGGTGAAACAAAAGGGATTTATAACAAACAAGCTTAAGCGCTAAGGTAAGATTAGGATATCACCCTTAGTCTACCCCATCCTCAGGAACTTCAGGAACTACTCACTACTCATGGAACTAAAAACAGAGAAAACATAAATCATAAATTGAAAGCTAAACATGCAGATCTAAGAAGAAGCTATGAAGAACAACAAGAACAGCAAGAATTCAAACCCGGAAACTAAGAAAAGCAATGAAACAGTAAAAACAGAGATGAAGAACACACTAAAACAGAAGATTAAAAGCTTAAAACGTTATTCAGTATGCACCTTATAAACAGCAACCTAAAGCTAAGCAAGAAAGTAATGGAAAAACAGAAGATTAACTTGAAACTTAAAAGAAATCTGGTTTTTACACCAAGAACATGAAGAACAACAAAGAGAATGAAAACCTAAGACAAAAACCTAAAAAGGAAAGAAAAACAAGACTTGTGCAAAAGGAGGCGGATTAGGGCTTTTATAGTGTTTAGAGAAAATCCCTAAATCACACTAAAGAAAAAAGCTAATGATTGGCTCGGATCTTGGGTCAGGTCCACTTCGGAATTGAGTTGGTCGGATCGGAGCGTGTTTGACTCAAGTTGGTAAGTGAAAGATCAATCTGAGCTAGGGACGCTTGAATGGGATCGATCTGTTGTTGACTGCTGGGAACGATCCAGAAGTGATGCAGGATCGATCCAGGAGTTGTGCTGGGATCAATCAAAATATGTGCTGGGATCGATCCAGGAGTTAGCTACAGGATTGATCCAGAAGTGTGCTAGGATCAATCCAGATAGATGTTGGGATCGATTAGAATAGGTGATGCGGGATCGATCCATGATTGATGCAGGAGAGAGCTGAGATCGATCTAGGTAAGTGATGCGGTCGATCCAGATTAGTTCCAGTCCATTCCACGCTAAGTGCTGCTCCATTCCAGGTTGAGTGCTTCTTTTCTTAATTCTCACCAAACCTTCTGGAAAACTCCTGAAAGTCCTAAAAAATCTTCAAAATGCGTGCATATGCGAATTCTAATGTAAAAGTCCTAAAAATCAAAAACTTACTAAAATCAACTATAAATGTGATGTATGCACGCCTAAAGACCTCAGAATTGATGCTAAATGATATGTAAAAACCATGAAAATTCGGAGTCATCATCTATCACTCAGTTGAACATGTATCTCAGTCTCAGCTCTCTTCTCTCTCGCTACTGACTCAACAGTCCGTAGCAGGTCAACATGTCCACCGGGAATATAGCTTTCTCCTTCATACGGATCCCACTGATTTGGGTACTCGGCTGCAATCAAGTCGGTCATCATGTTATAATCGTAGGTCGGGGACCAATCATCGCCCACATTGACCACAGAGGATCCATCATGTGTTTCTTCGTCTACACACTCATTACTCACCCATTTTTCAACAACTTTTAATTTTTTTCGCTTGCTCCATGCAATTCGAGCACCTTTTGTATTTGTACTTGATAGATGTTCGGCTTCAATGCGACTTACATGCCTCAGGAAGTCACCGTCTACAAACAAACTGTTCGCTTCAAAATTACATGCACTCTGCCCCCAACCCACTTGGTCATTACTTTCCATGGACAAGTATAATTTTAGTCCACTATCACACTGTCTTATCCTCTTAAACTTTTCCAAGCTTTCGTAAGAGTCAACACGGATTGGCGGCATCCTTGCCTATGTGACTACCGTGTCCGAGCTTTCTGTCCAGAAACTTAAGCTTCATTTTTCTCCATTTGTTGTTGAACCAAATGCACCATCCACATTTTTCTTAAAACTTATGAAGTTTTCTACGGGATTCAAAGCCACACACTTTGAATAGATGTCTTTCGACACACGAAAGTGCCACCTCCCTGTTTCCAAGCATTTCCACTCTCCCACGATGATTGTAACTAGTTCTTCCATATCTGCACAATAGAAGATAACATGTCATTTTTTTGTAAAACGTTATTCTCGTCCATCAACGAAACATTACGAGTGGTCTACGCACATGAGCAGTTCGTATTTATTGTACACCCCCCCCCCACTAAATCCGACAAAAAATGATAAGGTATGAAGAGTTAATGCTCCTTACCTTCGAAGAACACCTTGGTGAAGTTGTTTGGGAGGTTTTCTACCGAGATGAACATATGGTAAATTATGGGTTGACCACCTTATTAACCGATGGTTAATTTAATAAATGCCATTAGTGACTCTGCCACAGCAGTCACATCTTGTCTTCAGCCTCCTGCGAACATGGTCTCCAGCACGCTTGTAATTTTCGGGAAGGGCAGGATCGTAACTTCTAGTCTACCCAAATACTACACATTTATGGTAATCTAGTAAAGGTCTGATATGGTATTTTTGGTAAGGTTGGTGTGCCAATATGGCATTTTCGAAAAATAGCCCTTATAAAAATTTTCGTGAACTATTTGCCTACACATGAAGATAATTCGAGAAGAAAGTTAAGATTGTTCCAAACAATAATGGGTAGGAGTTTACTTGTCTTTCTACTTTCTCTTTACAAAAATGGCATCGTTCATCAAATCTCTTGTGTTGCTTCTCATCAATAGAATGGTAGAGTTCAGCGTAAACATAGGTTCATTCTAAATATATCTCGAGCTTTGATTTTTAAGCTCACATTCTAGTTTTTAAGGGTGTAGTTATACTTACCGCTACCTATGTTATTAATCGCACGCCTTCAGCCATTCTCCAAGGAAGATCACATTTTGAACTTCTTTATGGAGAAAAGCCGACTATAATCACTTACGAGTTTTATAAATATAAGTACATCAAGAATCGTCTCTTAGTGTTTCTTGGTTAGTTGTTTGCCACAAGTGCTGTAAGGTTTATGAAATCACATGTAATGCTTTTATCATGTCTTGTGCTATTTTCTTCTTGAAAACAATCTTCCCTTACGCAACTTTGCCCTCTCCTACAATTCCACCTTCTTCTCATATAATTCACGATGAGCACTGAATCATTACACCGATGTTTACTAAGGGAAGTCGGTCATTCCATACATGAACTATGACCATATGACTAATTTATAAAGAAACTTGTCGGTTGTGTGAATTCATAGAAAAACTATATTAATTACTCATTTTATATACAGTCTACAATTTTTGTGCTAATTTCATCAAAATCATTAACAGTGTTTAAATAACTGTTGATCGAGTTGAGTCATCATCCACGTAGATTTTTGGTTTTATAAAGAAAGAAAAAACGATGTTATTGCTTGTTAAATATTCAGTAACAAATTTAACAAAACGACGTCATTTCGTGAACATATAAAAATATATTCAAAACCCTTCTTCCTTCGTCAATGTCAAACGAAAGCTAGGGTTGAGGAGTAAAACTGAAGATTGTCAAGAAGACGAAGAGAGAGAGATCGAAATGGCTTCATATGGTACATGTTTGTTATATATATGTCGTATTACTTCGAATCTTTATCAAATTTGATGGATTTCGATATTGGGTAGGTGTTAGTCGTGGTACACGGGTATTTTTTGGAAAGACAGAGAGAGAGCGATACCTAAGACATGTCAATGTGGTGAAAATCAATATTGAAGACTTCAAAAACAACAAAAAATCTAGGAAGACTTTTTTATTGTTTTCTTTGTGAATCGGAAGAGGTATGATTAAGGGTTGCGCCACTGATTTCTTTAATTTGTGTGAATGTGCTTTGGTTAATTTGCAACAGAGAAAGGACCACTTATACAGGTGTAATGATGAGGCTATGCTTGAAGAGATTGAAGAAATTGAATTTAGCTTTGATAAGAGAGTGGAAAAGATAAAACTAATTGTAGCTTGCATCGGAAAAGACCTACAAGATAGCTATGGCGAGATAGATTGTTTCAAAAAAATCATACAAGGTCATCATGTGTGTCTTAATCTTAGTTGTGATCTACTTAGGGGTCTTTGTGTAGTGAATGTATGTGCTTTTGAGGTGAAATGAGGTGTCTTATTGGTGTGGTATTTTGTGTTCTAAAACAATTACTATTGTGTTCTGAGAATATATTGATGTGTTTTGAAAGTGTGGTGGTCGTTTGTATGTCTTTTGTTATGTTGTTGTGAGAATATTATATTGAAAGTCTTTTGTTTTAAGTGTGGTGGTCGTTCAAAATCAACAAAAACCAGCATAACAAATGTTAAAAAAACATGCCCTTAACATAATAGATCATAGCTTAACAAAAACAACACTACCAATATTAATAAAAATCTGCACTTTACTACTCATAAATGATCGTAGCCTAACAAAAACCCGCACATCACCTAAAACATTCAGCCAAAAAGACTTCACTTAGTACCTAAAGCAACAAAGTAAAACATAACAATCAACCATGATTAGAATTATGATGGTCCTTCTTCATGAGATATGGAGATAGTCTCGAGCACTCCTTGTGTCTTCTTTTTTGGCCTCCTAATCCCAACACCCACATTATTACATCTTCTTCTATTGTGTCCCATAATTCCGCAACAACCACAATGAGAGGTTCGTCCTTTTTTACTAGCCTTAGTTTTTTTACTCTTCTTGGGAGATTCGTGTTTGCCTATGATCCTCTTTTGCTTCTTCTTTGGTCCTTTTGAAACATCTATGGGTGGAGGTTGTAGCTGTCTGTCTTCATTGGACTTTTCCATAACCCCATGCCATTAAGTTACTTGGTAGACTCAATGTATGTACCTTGCCATTTAGAACTCAAATACCAAGTCGATACAAAATCTTTTGCGTTTAGCTTCTTCTTCAATATGGACTTCAAGCCATGGCGGCAAGGAATCCCGCTAATATCCTACTTCATACATGCACATGTTCTCTTCATGATATTGACCTTGCAAGAGCATCCTCTCTAAGCCATTTCAAACTGCCCATTATCCAAAGGTGTCACGGTGCAATATTTAGTTCTTTCTCCTCTTCCTCAATCATTTTAGCTACTTTGGGACTGAACTTTCCTCTATGATGTTTTGACTTATTCATGCGCAAATCAATACGACTCATTTTCTGCCTCCTTCTTGTTTCCAACATCTCCACTAAAGGGATTGCTCGAGCTTTATTAATTTCCATATTGTAAGACTCTGGAAAGTTGTTGTGAACATCTTCAAAACATAACTTCTCTGTAAAGTAAGTGTGGTTGCTTTTTTGGATTCTTTGCCATCATAGCGTCAAAAACCGAGATATCATATTACTTACCTCTTTAGTGGCTTCTGAATAATCGACCTTGTTGTAACTCTCTTCAACTGCCAAACATAATGGCTTCATATAAGCTTTTCCCGGGAATTTGGTCTTTATATTTTCACAATTCTGATTTCATCTTCATCCACTTGAGTGTCTTCATTAGCAATAGGAAGAGCACTTCCATCACAAATAAATATCTCTACACATTTGTCAATCATGCAGCCACACACATCCGCTCAAAACTCCTACCACCATCATGTATGATTTTCAACTCTTCCATTGACTTATAAGGAAACTTGTAAAATACTATTTTCCCATACATAGTTAATTTATGTTCGCTTTCTAAGTTCATATAAAACAATTGAACATTGTATCCAATTGTATGAATCTCGCCACCAACATATATTTTCTGTGAATATTCCATTCCTATCAACTTCCCATTCTAGTTGCAGCTGAAGATTACATCTTCATCACTACAAAACAAACAAAAATGCATATGAAATTGTGAGTTTCATTCATACGAGCATTTTGTCGAACACTTGGTGGACACAAAAGTTAGGTTTTATATCTATAGAAATTATGACTTAATCCATAAAAATCTTGCATAAACCTAAAATCATACATCTCAAGCAAGCATCTTTTGTAGAAAATTCATACGTATAAACATCATACTCTCATACCAATTTTAAAGCATTCCCGAAAACATCTACAAAAAACAATATAATGAATTCACCTCATTTTGCATAATCTATATGCTCGGAATTGATTTCTTCACTTCAATCTCTCCCTTCCACTTGATCTCTCCCTTCGTCTTGTTAACAATCTTCACGGAGAATCTGAAACCCTAGATGTCGTGATTCATCAACTTAGGAAGAAATTAGAAAGTTGTTTTTTTGTTCTGGTAAAATACGACGTCGTTTTTGTAAAAATTTGTTAGTGAAAATTTAACAAGAAAAGACGTCATTTTCTTCTTAATCAAATTGAAAATCTACGTGGATGTTGAATCATCTTGATTAACGGTAATTTAAACACCGTTAACGATTTTAACAAATTAGCACAAAAATGATAGATTGTGAATAAATTCACTAATTATTATTATAGTTTTATATGAATTCGCATTGTTGATAAGTTTCTGTATAAATTAGTGATATGGTCAAATTTCATGTATGAAATGACCGATTTCCATGCTTTCTATTGTTCTAGACAATACAATTATGTCCGATGACCATAAGCCACAGTTGAACATCCTATTTTTGCTTCCTCTATGTATGTTCCTCAGGAAAAACGCCCGAGTCAGCCAGTTATCTTTGCTTCTTCTGTGCGTGAACCTATGGTTTCACAACCATAGGTTACTGAGTTACAACATATCCAACACGATCGCACCACTTATATAATGATTTGTGCTTACAAGACACTCATTACACCGTTCTCGCCTCTTAGTCAAAATCTTCCTCGGTACTAGGTAATTCTCTATTCCCGTTGACACATTTTATTTATGATTCTCAATTCTCTCTAGGTAAACGGGTTTTTATGACAATAGTCACTGCATCTAGTTAGCCAAAAGATTATAAGAAGACAATTCATTCTGATGTTTGGAGGTAAGCTATGTCTCACAAGATTGATGCTTTAGAGGTTAATAAGACATGGGACTTGATTCCTCTTCCTCCCAACAAGATTACAATTGGTAGCCAATGAGTTTTCAAAACCGAATATAATTCAGACGGTTCATTTAAATGATACAAGGCTAGATTGGTTATACAAGACAACAATCAAGTTAAAATCGATGATTATACCGATACATTTGCGCCAAATGGATGTTTAAAATGTCTTACTACATGGCGATCTTGATGAGAAATTTTACATGGAACTACCTCTGGGATTTCGGCATTCTCATCCTGGTAAAGTGTCCAAGCTCGAAAATCTTTGTATGGCTTGAAAGAAGGTCCTTAATATTTGTTCAAGAAGCTATCATATTCTTTGTTAAGGTTTGGTTTTTTTCAAGCGTACGATGAGTACTCCTTATTCTCTTACACTCGATAGGACATAGAGCTTTGTGTACTAGTGTATGTGGATGATCTTTAAATTTGTGGAAATAATGCGTATACGCTTCAAAAGTTTAAACAATATTTGGGGAAATGCTTTCTATGAATGACCTTGTTAAGTTATAGTTTTTGAGTATTGAGGTATGTTGTGGTGATGGTGGTTTCTACTTAAGCCAACATAAGTATGCTTTGAATATTGCGTCCCATAGTGGTCTTTCTAGTTCAAAATTAGTGCAAACACACTACTAGAGCACAATCATCACTTGGCAGCTGATGATGGTCATTGCTCACTAATCTGCGACCTTACCGTAGATTGGTCAGGTGTCTTCTTTATCTTACGCGCACACACGACCGGATTAGTGCTACTGGCTCCATGTTTTTGTCTCAATTTAATAATTTATGGAATCTCCTTGTGCACCTCTATTAATATATTTTTAGTAATTTTCAATATTTTTCAATATACATAATACATATAACGGATATGGCTATAGATTTCGATATCCTTATTTAAAACTATGTTATCTAGATCTATGTATGATTTTGACGAATCTATACTTTTACTGGATATTGTATCTTCTCTATATTTAAGATCTAGAGGGAATAAAAAGGAATGTCAAAAAGGATTATAAATCCTAGATAATAATTTCTTTACATTTTTTTATTTTTTTTATTTTTGTAATCATCTCTATGTACATTATAATCATCTCTATGTACATAATTTTAAATCTTTAAATGGATGTCCACAGAAGCTTCTTTATATGATCGATCTATTAGAATACTAATTGTACATGTATTCATATTCTAAATTTGTTTGCAAGCGTGTAATAGAGTGGGACATATGCGCCATACTAATATTTAATATATTATTTTTAAGGGTGTCAAAATAGGTAAAATTTTATGGATCAATCCAATCCAATACAATCAAATCCATCAATCCAACGAGTTGAATATTATGGTTATAATGAGTTTATGGGTTTTATGGGTTAATGGTTTAAATGGGTTGAGTTAAAATGGTTATATTTTGTATGGGTTATTGAGTTGTAATGGATAAACAATTAATCCATTAATTTGTTTTCTTTATGTTTTATATTCATTATCATATCATTACTATTGTCATAAACAAAACATAACATCATCATCAATATAAAAACACCATCATCGTATCAAAATTTTATGCAAAGATTTTTTCATCAAAATTTTCTCACAAAATATTTCCATTAAAATTTTCCTGTCAAAAAAATTTCCCGCCAAAATTTTTTTGTCACAAGATTTCCCGTCAAACTTTCGTCATAAGTTTTATCGTCAAATATTTTCCTGTCAAAAGTTTTTCCGCCAACAATTTCCCGATGATCATGATCGTAATGAAATTGGTGATGAAATAATTATGATGTAATGGTAATGTTATAATTAATAATTTTGATAATCATTTAAATATTAATTAATCTAATTATTATGGATAATCCATTAAAACTATTAATCTATTAATTTAAATGAATTATAAGTTGATCCAAACCATTTGCTTAGTGAATTAGGTTGATTCATAACCATTAAGCAAATGTTTTACTTGAGTTTGAGTTGGTTTGGGTTGATTTACCTAATTTGACATCCTATTTTCAACCTTGAATAGTACTTATATTCATATTCCAACTTTTTTTGCAACACTGTAATATAATATAGTGGGGCATATTCTCCATACTGATATTTAATATATTATTTTCAACCTTGAACAAATTTATTTGGTGACTCGGTTTTAGTTTATCTCTCATACTAATTTGTTTTCCAAGTAATGTATCTTGGTTTGTAAACAGGAGATTAAGTGTTCAATTTTTATAAAATTTATAATCGACGGATTACAAACAGACGAATATGTTTGTAAATTTGAATATATCTTAATACTACGACTACAAATGGGTAGTTTAATTTGGGCAATAATATCAAATGATTAATGACGGATTATGACATAAATTATACGTCTATAACTGTCCATCAAAAATCTGTCCGTAATTATACATCGGTCCATAATTACTGACGGAATATTGGATCGGTGGCTTCAGTCCAAAGTCCGTCAGAAAGCTATCGTTAATTTTCGACGGACTTTTGTTTGACACTATGTCCATTAGTATTTTGCCTGTTTTTTGTATTTTTTATGTATCTTACACTCACGACCGGAGTTGTGCACCTATGTTAATATATTTTTAGTAACTTTTAATATTTTCAATATATATATATATATATATATATAATATGGATATAGAGTTAGATATCCAAGTTTTAAAATTGTGTTATCTAGATCCATGTATGATTCTGACGAATCGATACTTTTAATGTCAGGTTATCTTCTCAATATTCAAGTTCTAGAGTGAAGAAAAAGAAATGTCAAAAAAGATTATAAAACCTAGATAACTATTCCTTTATATAACGAATAAAGGTTTTTGTAGTTTTTATGTATCTTACACTCACGACCGGAGTTGTGCACCTCTGTTAATATATTTGTGGTAACTTTTGATATCACTCGGTTTTAACGCAGTGGGCATTTATGTCTGCTATTCTGCATTATTCATAATATTTTTATTGCATATTTTGTAGATTTTCAGGATTCTAAGTGTTCAGGTCGAGTCAGAGCAAAACGAAGCATTTCAAGAGATTTCAGAAGAATTCAAAGATGCAGACAAAAGTAAACGATCGGGCAAGTGTGTTGCCCGATCGGGCAGATGTTCCTGGAAAAATCCAAAGTCTGAGATCGATCGAGCAATCATGTGAATTGCCTGATCGGGAAACCAGTAATCGTTCTGGTTGGTATTAGTTCATCTTTGTCGTTTTTAATCACAGTGATTCCTCCCTTTTTTGCGACACAATGAACTGGTGATATTCAAGTATTATCTGAGATAGGGTAGATAACACCAGCATCCAACAGTTTTAGAATTTTCTTTTTTACCACTTCTTTCAGATTGGGGTTTAGTCTTCTTTGGGGTTCAATGCTAGAGTAAGATTCATTTTCAAGATTGATTCTATGAGTGCATAGACTAGGTGATATCCCTTTTATGTCATCCAATGAATACCCTATTGCTTTCCTAAACTTCCTCAATTCAGTCAATAGTGATCCTAACTCATTTTCATTAAGTTCATTACTCACTATGATTGGGTATGTTGAGTTTGATCCAAGAAAAGCGTACCTTAGTCCCTTAGGTAGTGGTTTCAATTCCACACTTGATGCCTTTAGTTCAGACCAGTCTTTAGATATTTCAGAGTTCATTGAAGCTTGGGAGTCTTTTGATTCGGTTCTTTTTCAAATCCAAATTCTTCAGCAGCTAAGAAGACTTGTTTTTCTGAACTTCGGATATCTTTGAATGGTTCTCCGGACTCCACTGGTATTTGCGAGTCCAAGATCTTCTTATACTCCAGAATTTCTCCTCGTATGTCCCCTTTATGCCCATTCTTGGTCAATGCAATTTGGAGGTCATCTTCCAGACCAATCTCTTCCAGGAATTCATCAGTGAGTTGTTCAAACTCTTCCATGTAGAAGACCTCTCCTTCAGCAGTTGGTTTCTTCATGACTTCTTGAATGTCGAAAGTCATCATTAGCTCCTTGCCCATATTGAGCTGGATTTTTCCCTTCTGAACATCTATGACGGCTCCAGCAGTAGCCAAGAATGGTTTACCTAAAATCAAAGGATCTCTGGTTCTTCAATCAAAGTCAGTTGGTATTTCAGCTGCTCCAACCTTTATAGGTAGATCTTCAAGGATCCCATGTGGGATCCGCACCGATCGGTCTGCAAGTACCAAATATATATTGCAGGGCTTGAAATTTCTGAAACCTAGCCTTCTTGCAACTGACATAGGCATGAGGCTAATTGAAGCTCCTAGGTCACACAAGCATTTGTTGAAAGAAAAAGGTCCAAGTCAACAAGATAAGGTAAATGATCCTGGGTTTGGGGGTAGAGGTCCTTGTGATGATCGTACTGCATTCCTCACTTAGAACTACCATTCCTTGAATCTCCTTTCCTCTCTTTGTGATAGTGTCCTTCAAGAACTTTTTGTATCGAGGCATCAAAGTGACTGCGTCGAGAAGAGGTACCTTGATTTTAGTATCTTTCATATATTTCTCAAAAATGCTTTTGTACTATGCCATGATTTCCTTCTTGAATCTAGAGGGGAAAGGAAACCGTGCAACATATGGTGGTGGAATGAAGGGTGTGTCTTTCCGTTTTTGTTGCAGATGGTTGTTCATCAGGAGGTGGTTCTGTGATCACTTCTGGTGGATGTTGCAATGGCTTCTGTGTATCAGTTATTGCAGGTTCTTCTTCTTCAGTTTCTTTCAAACACGACCCCCCCCCCAATGTGGCACTGTCCTCAGTGATAAGAGTGGTCTGGCGTGGCGGTAACGCCCTCCCACTGCGGAGAGTAATGGCTTTCACATGAGAAATATCGTGGGGTTGTGACGTGGAGGTGTAATGTAGTGTACGAGACAAAGAAGTAGAGTGAGATGCAGTTTTTCTTTCCAACGAAGAGATGCGGGAGGTAAGGGCGTCAAGTTTGGCATAGACGTCATTGAAGGAAAAGTCCAACTGAGTATGAAGTTCACCAAACTTTTTAGAAGTTTCCAGCATAGTAGACACTTGACCATTGAGATGTTGTTGAAGTAGTGTCTCAATGTTTGTAGAGGGAGGAGGAAGGGGTGGAAAAGGAGATCGATCTCGAGGTGGAGCGGTGGCAAAGAAACCACGTTTGTAAGCATAGTCGAGGAAGGGTCGAATGTCTTTCTGAGGTGGAGTTGGATATACTTGGTCTTGTGGATTAGCAATGTTATTACCTCTGTAAGAAATACCAGGGTTGTTAGAGTAGTTGAAGTAACTTTTGTTGTAACCCCCTTGGTTCTGCACATAGCACATTTCTTCTTGTTGTTGAGCTTCGGCGGCTTGAATCTGGAGTTATTCTTCATCAGAGATAAAGTGAACTTGATGTTGTTGACCCAGGAGTAACTTGTCCAACTTCTCATTCAATGCATTGATCTCCTTCTTAGTGCCATCATCCGATGTAGAAGGACCTCGGGGTGTTCTGTCATAGTCCTCACTGTAGATCTCATCAAACTGGGCAAGATTCTCAACCAACTCCCATCCGCCATCAACTCCTTTGTTGAGGAAGTTTCTGTTACTTGCAGTATCCAGCAGCATTCTGATCTTTGGCAGGGCACCTCTGTAGAGTGTGCTGAGTAATGAAGCCTTGCTGAAACCATGATGGGGGCATTGCATAGTGTAGTTTTTAAAACGCTCCCATGCCTCAGGGAAGGTTTCAGCGGTCTTCTGTGCAAACCTTAAAATTTCATTCCTCAAGCATGTTGTTCGTGAAGTGGAGATGAACTTTGCAAGGAATGCCTTCTTTCAGGCATCCCATGTTGTGATGGAGTTCCTAGGGAGTGACTTCTCCCACTGATGTGCCTTCTCCCCCAATGATAATGGGAAGAGGCGTAGCTTGAATGCGTCTTCATCCACACCGTTAATCTTTGTCAGACTGCAGAATCTGTCGAACTCATCTAGGTGATCAAGTGGGTCTTCTAAAGGTAGCCCATTGAACATGTTTCTCTAGACCATAGCAATGAGTCTATGCTTGATCTTGAAGTTTTTGTTCTGGATTACAGATGAATTGATTACATGTCTGACGGTATGAGTGTTTGGGTTGTCACCAGCACCAATGGTGTTCTGGTTATCTCTGTCAACGTTGTATGCAATGTTGAGGTTTAACCTTCTCAAGTGTTTCGCACGTTCGTTTTCAAGTCTTGCTCGAGAGTGCTCTCGTTCAAGAGCTTTGATGTCGTCAATGAGTGGAAACAAGTCAATTGGTCCTCTGCTTCTCAGGTTCATACACTGCTAAGCAGGTACCTGAAAACAAAGCAAACATGGTAGACTGGTAAGTAAAAATGTAAAAGAAAATCTTGATCTAAAAAGATCCAAAATCCAGAATGTAGTAACAAATCCCAAATGGCAACGACGCCAAATTGATAATAGGATTTTTAGTCCTATTTGGGTATCAATCACCTATCGTTGTAATATAGATGGGTTTGTCAATCAATAATGGGAGTGTACTAAATAATCTAGATGTAATGGATGCTTTAAAGTCAAGCTAAGTGTTAAAAAGGTTTGTTGATAAAAGGTCCTAAGTGCAATGAACATAAAAAGCATAAAAACAGAAAGAAACATAAAAGACTTGAAAGCAAAAACAGAGTAAATGCAAAGAAGGTGAAATGTGCAAACAATGTAAAGCAGTTCCTGAGGATATAGGGTAATTGACTAAGGATCTATCATGGGTTACGTAAGCACCCAACATACCTCATACAATGAGCTAACCCCTAGACAGTAGCTACATATACAATTTATCTAATTCCTTGGCAACCAATCTCAAGCAAAAAGTAATCACAAACTCAACTGCCGTCATAGACGGTGACTACCTAGCAGGCATTAACAACTACTACTCTAGTCAATAAGCTTCCCAACATCTAATGCCTTAGAAGGGGAAGAAGAATCTCTGAAGTCACCTATGTCCAGAAACCTTCAATTGACTCACCTTCCGGTGTTGAAGGGCCTAGCGGCGGGTCTTCGAATCCCTTCTAGGGAGAAGTACAATCAGCATTACGAACAAGTGAAATAGAAGGGATCTAAGATCAAACAGCTTAGGCACTAAGGTAAACCCAGAACATCAACCCTAGTCTACCCCAATCCTAATGAACTTAGTAAACTACTCACTACTCATGGAAGTAGAGGCAGATGAAACAGAGAACATAACCTTAAAGCTAAACATGCATATCTGGGAAAAACATATTAAGAACAGCAAGAACATAAACCCAAAAATGAAGAACAACAATAAAACAGTAAACTAAAACAAGAGATTAAAGCTTAAAACGTAAATCAACATGCACCAGATATGCAACAAAGTAAAGCTAAGCAAGAAAGCTAAAGAAAAACGGGAGATTAACTAAGAACTTGAAAGAAATCTGGTTTTTACACCAAGAAAATGAATAACAACTTAAGAAAATAAAACCTAAGACAAAGACCTAAAAAAGAAAGAAAAACTAAAGCTTGTGCAAATGGGGGCGACTAGGGCTTTAATAGTGTTCAGAGAAAAGCCTTAATTCGCATTAAATAAAAAATGCTAATCATTGTCTTGGATCTTGGGCCTTGATTCAGGTGGTATCCGGATTTGAGTTGGTCGGGTTGGAGCGTGTTTGACTTCGAGTTGGTAAGTGCGTGATCAATCCGAGCTGAAGACGCTTGCATGAGATCGATCCAACTGAGATGCATCTAAGGGATCGATCCCGGCATTGAGTGTTGAGATCGATCTTGCTTTGTTTTCTTCTTATTCTTGCTTCAACTCCATGCACTTCCTTAGCTTCATTCGAGACTTCACAAACTTCATTGAAATAGAGAGAGAAAGATCGATCTTAGGTTGAGATGCGATCGATCTGAGGTGTGTTGGGATCGATCTCAGATCAATCCAGATGGTAAGATGAGATCGATCCCAGATTGATCTAGAGAAGGCAGTGGGATCGATCTCAGATCAATTTGGAGAAGGCAGTGGGATCAATCTGAGAAGAGGCTGAGATCGATCTCGGCATATGCTGAGGTCGATCCTGCTTTGGTCCTTAGGTAGATCTAGTCCATTCCATGCTAAGTGCTGCTCCATTCAATGTTAAGTGCTGCTTTTCTGAAATCTCACAAATTCTTCCCGAAAACTCCTGAAAGTCCTGAAAAATCTCCAAAATGCGTGCATATGCAAATTATAATGCAAAAGTCCTAAAAATCATAAACTTACTAAAATAAACTATAAATATGATGTATGCACGCTTTTAGACCTCATAATTGATGCTAATTGATATGTAAAATCCATGAAAATTCAGAGTCATCAAAGTGGTACCTCAACCTTGTTGGTTCGTGGATCCGAGTGTGGAGCCAATTGATTCGACGTCGAGTGAGAGGTTGGAGAGGTTGTCGGAGCAAGACTCTAGATGCGGCACTTGCCCAGCAATCTCTTGGTCGGTGGAGAAACTATGGCTGAATAAGACATTCTCTCTCCTTTAGAAAGTTGTTAGTCGGCTGTTTGGGAGTTTGATTATTCCTGTGGAGTCTCCCGTTAACCAGAGTCGGTAGAACAGTCTGTTATTTGTCCTTCCCACCAAGAATTGGATGTCACTCATATGGTTGTAATCCAAGAGTCTTGGGACTCGATCTATCCTCCCTAGGTAGACTTGGATGTGAAGGAGAATAAGGGTGATCCAACCGCCTACTCGTAGTTGAGGTGCTCCCCCTTGTCTTGTTATCCAAGTCGGATCTTGGAACTTGAGTAATTGTTTCAAGAAAAGCTTCAAAGGACAAGGTCTCAAGTGTTCGAGTCCCGGGAACAGAGATTGGTCCTAGATATAGTTGCGAATGTACGAAGAGACGCCAAGACGTAGGAAGTCCATTTCCTCTCCTATGATGCGGCTTGTATCTCGCCTCGTAAAGAATGAGTTGGCGAGGATTTGTTGAACGTAGCAGATGGACGGGTGGCGATTGACGTTGCTCTTTATTTGGCCGGCTTTAAGGGCTCTTGATCTGATCATATTGTAAATGAGTCCATTTTTGCGCAGAGTATCTTCGTACTCATCCGGTTGAGACGTCATAGAATGGAACCCATAAATGGCTTCTAAATCATGGAAGGTGATTGTGTGAGACCTTCCGTAGATGTCCTTGAAAGTTATGAACCCGCCCTTGGTTACATCGTAACCTACGTTCTTGATGTACCTCACCTTGAGAGAGGCAAGGAACATGCATGTTGATTATTGATAGGTGTCAAAGCTCATGTTGAGGATGCTCTCTGTTCCCATGCTCTTTAGAAGCGTCTTTACTTCCTCATAGATACTGAGGTTCCTTCAGAGATCCTCGTTCGGGAATGTTGATCCCGTGAACTCGGCTTGCAAGAGGAGGTTGTAGATATATAAGTCCGAATGTCCGGTTGCCATTGTAATTCCTACAAAAAAAAGATTGTTTAAATGTTTTCCACAAACACTTGGCAACCCAATTCTAGTCAAGACATCATAAGTTCATCAAGATTCACCCATCAATCATAATTAAATCAATTTCAAATCTTAATTCCATCAATTCCAAACCATATTCAATCCTCAATTAACCCATTTCTCCCAAACTTAGTTAAAAGCTTCTCAAGAACACTAATTTCAATATTTCAACAATTGCAAGAATTGAAGGCCAATATCCTAGAATACTAATCATAGTTCTCATACCCAAAGGTTTCCTAACACTTTGAGACATTCAACAATCCAAAAACTTGAGAAAAATCAAAATTTTCGGAATAAGTGAATAGTGTTACAAAAATTGAAAGTTGAGAGTGTACCTTTGCTTGAATGGGTTAGAACTAGCAAGATTGAGCAAAGAGAATGGTGAAATCCGAGTGTAACACAAAGAACAAGAGAAAGAGCTTGAAAATTTGAGTGAGAAATCAAGGGTTTAGAAATTTTTCTCTCAAAACCTTGAAGAAATCGTGAAAAGTGAAGTGAGGAGGAGGAGAGAGTCCTCAAAATCGAGCTAAACCGGTTATGAAACCCGGTTCAAATTAAGCAAATTCTATTTTAAGAGGAGAAATCAGAAATTTCTTACCCGTACCGGTTTGGACAAACCGGTACTCTTGGCCGCTATGCTCCCTTTTGATTCATACCGGTTTGGATTCCCCGGTATGCCAAACCGCTGGAACTCCATGGAAATTTTTTAGCTCTATACCAGTTTAGGTTTGCTGCTATCATTGCCCGCTATGGTCTCGTTTGAATCATACCGATTTAGATACACCGGTAGGATTCCCCGCTATGGCCTCCTTTCACCACATCAACCTACAACTTCTTCCACCTAATTTTCATGAGTCGTTTTCCACACCTAAAATGCTCATACCATTTTAAATCAACATTCCCAAGTTATCAGAAAAAGTAAAACGGAAAATAAAAACTAATCAAAAGGATATATACAAAAAGGATAACATGAAATTGCCTCTCAAGTGCGCTTGTTTATAGTCACTAAGCTTGACTTTGATATTTGAATCAAGCTTGGTTGGGATCCGGAGGAAACTTAGATCCTCTTTTATCAACTAACTCTTATGACAACCCATCCAAAGCTTTGTATTATTTCTCTTCACCTTTGAGACTAGTCTTACCATTGCTAGCTTCTTCTAGACATGTAGTTGAAAGAATATCTTTTGTTGTCACCCAATAGCCTCGTCCGTCAGTGGTGGGCTTCTTCTTTGTTGCTTTGATATCATATCTCTGAATACAGTTTTCTCCAAGATGAAGTTCAACCTCCAGTAGTGGCTAAGAAAGGCCTTCCCAGAATAAGAGGGTTTTTGAGTTCTTCTTTCATATCAATTACAACAAAATCCGTGCGCACCTTTGCGTCTCCTATCTTTACCGGAATGTCTTCCAGAAATCCAACTGGAGTTTTGACGAATCCATCCGTAAGTATTAAGGAGATTCCACAAGGTTTTGAAAGATGTATGACCAAACTTCTTTGCTACCAAATGTGGCATGAGACTCACACTTGCTCCAAGGTCACATAAGCTCTTCTTAAACTTAAAAGGTCCCAAAGTACAAGGAAGAGTGAAATACCCGGATCTTCGAGCTTTTTAGGAGCTACTTCTCTTGGGTTATCATTCTTTGCATCAAGCTCATGTGTAAGCTTCACCATTTCTTCCAAAGTCTTCAGCTTCTTCCTAATTGCATCCTTCACGAACTTGCTGTTTTGAGAATTTGATAAGAACTCTTCAATGGTTGGCATTCTTTTTTCCACTTCTTTCATGTTCTCTTTAAATTGAGCTTTATACTTCGCAATCAACTCCTTTTTGTACTTTCCTGGAAATGGTAGTTTTGGCTCATAAGGAGATGGATCAAAAGCTGGTGCTTTTGGTGGGGAATCTTCACAAGTCTCTTTCCCTTTTTCCTTGAAGTCAACCAATATCTCTTGTGATGGTTTCTCAACCACGACCTCACCACCTTGTTGTTGCGGCTTCGGTGGATGATGTTGATCCTGAGGGTTGGCAACATTAGGATTGCGGTAGGAGAGATTCGGGTTTTGCTGGTAGTTGTTGTAGCCCTGATTATAGGGGTTTGACAAAGTAGATTAGGATTGGTAGCATTAACGTTTTTTCCGCCATAGCTAAATCCAAGCGTTGAATGTGAGCAAGACGCTCTTGTTCCCGTCGAGTCCTAGTGTACGGGCGTTCAAGCGCCCGAATATCCTCAACAAATGGAGTTAAATCTGTAGGACCCCTGCTTCTCAGGTTCATACACCTGAAGTGCACAAACAAAAGTAAGGCAAAAGGTTAGTAAAGTAAAAGAAAAATAATTTAGTCCCAAGCAAATTCAGAGAAGTAATGGTTAAAACAATTCCGAAAAAGGCAACAATGCCAATTTGATAAACAAGATTTTCTACTTTGTTAAGCAAATACTCAAGTTCATTGATCAATCATTGTAGAACTTAAGAAATCGACCAAATTCAGGTAGAGGTTAACACATTAATCCTATTAGAATTGCATTTTGTCTAAACCAAATATAATTGGATAGGTTCAATTATTTCAATTTAACAAAAAGTTAAAAGTCAACCAAAAGTCAAAATACCAAAAGTCAAATGCAATCAAGAAAAGTCAACTGAAATTTAAGTTTGAAATCAATATAAAAAGTTAAGTAAATGGTTTAGGCAGTTGATTTAGGAGATCAAATGAATTCATGTGGTGTTCAATTCTAACTATTAAACTAATCATTGGCATAAATTCCAAAACCTAGACTAATCCACTTTCATGGCACTAATCTTTTTCCTAATTATGCAATTTAAACAATCTCTTGAAAAACTCCACAATTGAGAAACATTAAGACCCAATTTATCTTAACCACTAAACTAACTAACACAAATGTCCTTTGTTAGGCCTCATTTAGCTTATAGATATTGGTTCCGGCATTTTGTCGAACACCTTTCGGGAACAAATTTCTTAACTTCTAGAAATGAATGATCAAGTCAATCCTAGCATTAAGAGCACCATCTATAAGAAGATTTATGAAACACAAGACCTAAACACCACAATCCTTCATCTAATCCACCTAATCTACCCAACCATTCACTTAAAGGTCACTACTCACTAATCATCGAGAAAGCACAAAATTTAATGGTAGATATGTGACTAAACATGATTAGAAGAATATTTAGAAAGGAAAATAACAATTAAAATAAGGATCAAGCTCAAAATAGCAATAAAAATCAAAGGATTACAAAGAGTTTCAAGAAAAATAAAGCTTAGTCTCCTTAAAATTAGGGTAAAAACTTTTATAGTGTTCCTAATATCCTTTGGGTTAACCCAAAACATTTGGGTTAACCCACTAAAACATGGGTAGAAAAAGGTTGAAAATGGGAAAATGTTGACTTCTACGGATCATACCGGTTTGGATAAACCGGTATGATTCCCCGGTACGTCCTGTCTCTGACCATAGCGGTCAGGATTGCCCGCTATGGCAGACCGCTGCCAGCTCCTGGAAAAACTTCATCTTCACAGCGGTTAAGATAAACTGCTATTCCTCCCGATATGCTCATAGCGGTTTGGATAAACCGCTATGGTGCCCGATATGCTCTGTTTTCACCTCTTTTATCAACTTTTGCACTCCTTTTAATCATCGATTCCGGTTTCTTCGACTCTACCACCTCAAACTATGATATGCAATGCAAATGCAAGCTATACAACCTATATGTAAGTGATTTGACCTATAATGCATACAAAATTGTACGTAAAATGCATTAAAATCACAAGATATCATGAGGGTAGATAATCTTAGTAGGGTGAAGTGGCTAGCTTGAGAATCCTTTATCACCTACTTTTATATATTAAAATAGAATTAGTGAAATCTAAATATTAAAATTCTAAACACTTAAAATTTAATTTTTTTGTTTGTTGTATTTTTAGAAGATAAATATTTTATTACTAGTTGTCTACAACAATTATCCATAAAAAAAAAAAGAGAGTAAGAAATTCTCAAGTACGCATATTCTCTTTAATCTAAGAGAGAAACTTTCAACCAATGTTTTAAAACCGATCCAGAGTTCAACCCGGATGACATTCCGGACATTAGGTCTGTGGGTCAACCGTGGGTGAATAATTTAATAAATTTTTATATATATATATATATATATAGGTATATATCTTATATAAATCTTTTGTACAGAAATCAAGTAAGAACTTCTTTTAATTTCTAATATGATGAAAAATGTTTAACAATAAATGTAAACTAGTAACTCAAAATCTAGAGTATTAGTATAAAAAGCCTAGTATAATAGTATTTGACAAAATAACTAATGTGAAAAAAGAAATAAAACATCAATTTAACCAACTTCATTCATTCTTTTACAATTTTCGTTGTCTTCTTTGGGTGGCATAGTGAAATCATCATCAATGTATAAATTCATAAATCATAGTATTTGCTAATCAATTATATTTACTTCAAAATAGTATTTTATGTAAAATAAAATATTAACTTTATTTTGTTATATTTGACACGGTCCTTGCGGTTGATCCGGGTTGCAGTTTAACCATAGTTTTTTACCGGATTTTATCAATTTTTTAAAAAGGCGACTTTTAAGATAAATCCGATCCGAATTCTTTGTCAAATCACTGATTTAACCGTAGATATGAGTCGGGTTTCAAAACACTATTTTCAACCATTAGCTCACCATTAATTAATATTACAAAACTATTGAAACACTTTAATATGAGAAACACCATAGAAACTGGCCGACCTAGAAAAAACATGATATTGAAGTAGTTCTAGACTTACTAAAACGTTTCATTTCTGGTATGAATTGATCAATTAAAAAATAATATTAGAAAACAATTGATCATTTTAATTTTAAATATGCATTTTTAATTGTAAATCATATTGAGATTCGTCTGTTTGTGTGTGTGTTTGTTTCAAGACGTGTTAGCTGCTCTCGATCGTGTATTCTTATTTTCTTCATATTTTAGTCCATTTTCGAGTTCCCACTAAATCCAAATAGCGTGCAAAACGATAAGGACAACATAAACTCTTCCTTTTTAATGGTAAACACTTTTCTATAAATTTCGACTCTCTTATATACATCATTTAAGGTATTTTTGCACCTCTATAATTCCCGTCGTTCCTGAAACGATGAACACTATTCGTTCATTAACAGATATTTCAAAAACCGAACACTTTTAAAATAGATTAGTTCATAATTGTCATATAAAAAATTTTAAAAATTTAAATCATGCTAGATGCAAAATTTATATATATGATTTAAAAATTTAAATCATGCTAGATGCAAAATTTACAAAACTTTAATATCTGATATTTTTAATAAAACTAAATTAAGATATAACACACAAAAAAGGTTTTTTGAAGCGCTCTCTTTTTATATATTTTTATTAGCCTACGTGGCAAAAGAAGAAAAACTTTTTGTGGTTTTCAACTGATTAAATAAATTGAACATAAAAACTACACATCACTTTCAACATCTAATTCAAGTCTCCAATATTTCTTCTCGGCTCTTGAATTTTTTTTCAACTAACTATTATAAATGGTTTTACGTGAGTTAACGATTAAAAAACATCACAAACCTTTTCTTTTTTAGTTTATACATTATGAAATTATAATATTATAAATTAAATGATATGGTAGAAATTGGTCATTAATTCACCTCACATTTTATTTTCTTTATGGCTAATCTTACCAAACAAAACATGAATAAGTGAACAAACTTCAAAATCTAGAGACTGCCGCTTAACCTAATTTTCTCCCATGCCCAATTATCGAGACAACCGCTCTTGTTATTCTCTCCGGCGCCGGCGGTGTCATTGACCGTCGGCGTCGCCACTGCTTCACCTGCTTGTAAGCTTTCTTTTATTCTTTTTCGTTTTCTCTGTTGCTCTTTTCTTTTGTTTTTGTCGGATTCGTCGGTGGTTCTCGTCTCCGGTGTCGTTTGGTGACCGGCCATCTTCTCACCTCTGTCGTGGGCTTGGAACCTTCTGGTGATTGTTCATCTTCACCCATGCTAAATCTCGTCTCACATCGCAGCCTAGATCTGATTTCAAATCAGGAACAAAGGCATCTAAATCGTCATCAAATTCTATGGGTTTTGGAATGGAAGATGCGCTTGAAGACTTGTTTCAAATTCATAATCAGGGAGTTGGATGTACTTGTCATGTTATTTTCTCCGGGTTACCCGGATGACCGTTTGTCCAGCACAACCACCAGCGTAGAGCTCGGGATCTTTTCCGGCGGGGTGGCTAACCACCGCCGAGACTTTTCAAGAGGCTTGCGGAGCACGTTGCAATCTCTTTTCCTTCCACATCTAAAAGGTTCTTGGTCTTTTTGGGGTAAAGTATCTCTGTCTTGCATTCAAATTTCAACAGCGTTTGTCTACGGTAAAGGGTTGGGTTTGGTTTCAAGGAAATCTTCATGCTTCTACCACGGTATTGTTGGTTGCAAAAGAATTTTCGGGACCAGTCCGAACTTTGATGGAGACAACTGCTTACAGACTTTGTTCTGTAGATCGATGGAGTCTGAGGGTGCCTTTCATAAGGCTCGTGTTGCTGGTTCTCATTCTTCCTCTTGTGTCGTGATTCAAGCTTTACGACGTCTCAATCTAGTTGTCGGCAAAGAGTTATTTTATCACAAACCCTTCGAACTCAATCGTCTCTGTCTAACAATCTGTCGAATATCACAAGATCAG